>MU831758.1:0-109369 GCA_029204225.1 Diphasiastrum complanatum
CTGCTTCACAATTTGCCTTCAAAGGAGTTGCATATTTATAATGTATCAAATATAGAAAGTTGGTCAATCGTCTTTTGTCCATACGTGTAGAAAAGATGTTAAAAGTAAAAGATGTTAAAGTTGCTCGTCACGCGTTAGCGGGGCAGCGTTAGTGCTGCCCCACTAAAGTTCTATATTATATAGATTTATATAAAGTTGCAAGAGAGATAATGATTTGAATTGTTATTATTTTTAATGAGGGTTCAAAGGGTTTTTCATAGTCAATCCCATACCTTTGAGCATAGTCCTCTGCCACCAACTTTGCCTTGTAGATTTATCTTGGGCATGGCCTTTGCCAAGAACCTTGGTGCTCTCATATTTATTATGCTTTAGTATGTAGATTCATTTGAATCAAGCTTCTTCCTTGTTTTAAGGAAGTTTTACAAGATTTCAAGCATGATTCTTCGACAAAATATTATGCGACATTTATACAATCATACCATTTTTTTAATATGCATCTTTATAGAAAAGACTTAATTATTTCAAAAATAAAAGACATCAAAGCTCTCAATCACTTGCATATCTTTTTGAGCACAACCTTGCTTGCCCTTAATGACCTTTATACAATAGGTGTGAAAGAAACTAGTTTTCTCAATCAGTTGCATATCCTTTTGAGCATAATTATATCTACTTAGAATCTTTCTTATCCTTGATGCTTTCATAATATCTTAAGGAAAAGTTGACAGGTCATTTTTACCAATAATTTGATCAATAACAAAAGCAATATGATATACATTTGTTCCATTTAAAAATAATATTTCATTTAACACAACAAAGTAATAAATCAAGATCACATTTTTTCGACAATTTTTTTTTAGAAGGAATATACACTATTTTTTTACGATTGTATTGAACAAGTATGATCTTTTGTTGCCTTAGAATTGTCCTTAGATTTATTTTTTAAAAAGCATGAGCATAGCATGTCCCCCAAAAAATTTAAGTTCTTAGCATTAGTTTTTTTGTAAGGTGACTTATTATCAAGTGGAACATTTGGTAATCTATTTTGAAGATAGTTAGCATAATTGATTGCATCATTTTAAATTGTCAAAAGGAAGAGATGTATCTAGCTTTAGAGCCTTAGAGCATTTTCAAAATATTATATTTTTCCTTTGGATTGTCTCATTTTGTTGTGCATCACAAAATTTAATGAGAGCATTGGAAATATATTCATTTCTATTAGTACTACAATACATTGATCCTCTTGTTAAATTGGAGTTCCACCATATATTTTAATTTTAAGTATTCTTTGTAATTTGTATGCAACTTTGATTATCACAAAATATGTTAGTGGCTTTTAAGATAATTACGACTCAAATATGAGTCTTTTCAACCAAATAAATCCACATAACGTAAATTCACTCAAGTCATCTTCAATTTTAACTAAACAAATTGCAATAGTAGTTTTCTTTTTGCTCTTTCATGAGAGATAGTAAAGCTTCCCAACATAAATACATGACTTGTGTTGTTCAAAGCAAGAGTAATCTGTTTTGTATTCTTTTGAAGACCCAAGTAAAGTCAAATGTCAACAAATGAGTATCCATATCTTACTTTGTTTTATTTTCGTATTTGGAAAAACTAATGGCATAAATATAAAATTTGCAATTTGTTATAAAACAATAATAATTTCTATGTATCCTTTGGTTTGTTGAAATTGACGGAATGTTTTATTGCTAATCTTAATAATGCATGGCAAGCATCAAAAGCTTTAACTTATTTTTCATTCAATTTCACATGTGCAACGTATGGAAGTTTTTCAAAAAATGATGAAAGTTCAAGCTCATGCATATTGTGTTGTGTTGCATTAAACCAATGTTAGATGTAATATGGTGAACCAAACAAATCAGACTCATACAAATGGTTTCACACGTGTGCTGCTATTTATAGAGATATGAGAGAAACATGTTGAAAGTCACATCTTATCTTTGTGTTGACATTTTGTCTATATCATCCTATAAAATTGGCATAAATGGTGATGAAACATGCAATTTGGACTCCATTCATTTTGAGAATTATGCTATATCTTATTTATGTTTATCATGTGATTTTAGAGTAAAGACATTTAAGAGGTCCACAATTCTTGTTAGAGAACATACTAAATTTGTGATTGAGGAGGAGTTAGAAATGTAAATACAATTGGTCATGTTGTGTGAATACTATTGTTTATGATGACATGAATCAAGGAGCCACAATTTAATGCACTAAGTTGGGAACTTGGTTACCACTCATACATGTAAGCTTGGAAAAAAATTGTGTTAGAATTGCAATTTAACCTTCAAGTCTTTGATCATTTGCTTCAATTTGTGAATATAAGTGTACTATTCAGGCTTTTAATTATGCATTCATAATCAATTACTATATAAATGATGCAAATCATATACTATTTAAGAGGTCCACAATTCTTGTTAAAGAACATACCAAATTTGTGATTGAGAGGGAGAGTTGGAAATGTAAATACAGTTGCCATGTTGTGTGAATACTATTGTTTATGATGACATGAATCAATGAGCCACGATTTAATGCACTAAGTTGGGAACTTGGTTACCACTCGTACATGATGTGAGCTTGGAAAAAAATTGTGTTAGAATTGCAAGTTAAATCTTCAAGTCTTTGATCATTTGCATCAATTTATGAATATAAGTGAACTATTTAGGCTTTCAATTATGCATTCATAATCAATTACTATATTAATGATTTTTTTTTTAACTATGAAATATAGATATAGAAGAGAACTCTTTGTAACTAACCATGGGTTCAATTCTACAGTAGATGACATAAATCTTGAGGACATTATAAGTGAATTCTCATAGTTTCATCAAAGGTGAAATTACTTTTTTTATCATCAATTTTTTAATTTCTCTTTTTGTTGAAGTGCTCATTCGCAAAATGACTAAATGGAACAGATGATGGCGCAATTTGATCAGAAGCTCAAATCATCTGAAGTTGTCATCACTAACCAACCAAAATCACTTCCACTACAGTTTCCTAAGTGGGAGAATGTATGGCGCTCAATACGTGTTGGAAACTATACGGTTTTAAAAAATATTGATCGATGAAAGAGAGACTAGCCACTCTCATCTATATAATGTTTCATCACATAAAACGACATATTGTACATTCAATCCATGAGTTATCCAGTTGATGAGAGCTTCATATGAATTCCATCAAGGATGTCACAACGAGAAGAAGCGGGGTTTTCGACATGCACCTCCAACTAATTTCGAAAAAATTAAACTCTGTCGAAATCTGACACATCGTAATCCGACAGGCCTTTCCAAACGACACTGAGCATGAAATGATTTTTAAATTAGTTGTCAGATTTTGACAGATAAATTGGTTGTCGAAAATCAATATCCAATGTGGCAATCACATGGTAGCCGTTTTGCGAGGTGGTATCTAACATGGATGTTAAAATCTGACGGATATAGTTATATATCAGATTTCGACATCCACGTCAGTGATCCACGGCCCCGGTGATTTGACGTGTGTACTTATTGCCAAGGATATTTTCATTTCTCTCTCCCTCGAAGCTCATTTTCATATTCACTTTGCAGTTTTTGTTTGGCGACTTGGGGAGTGACTTCTTGAGCGATTGTGGTGTCTTCTTGCAACACTCACCTTGCCTTCAGCTCTTCTTGTCTGCCACTCTCCTTGCAGGTTGCTGTATCTTCTGATTTTTTGTTTGTCTTTGGTTTTGTTTTGATTTTTTTGGTTTAGAAATATTGTGATTAAGCAAAGAATGAAATACGACTTCTTGAGCGATTGTGGTGTCTTCTTGCAACACTCACCTTGCCTTCAACTCTCCTTGTCAGCCACTGTCCTTGCAGGTTGCTGTATCTTTTGATTTTTTGTTTGTCTCTGGTTTTGTTTTGATTTTTTTGGTTTAGAGATATTGGGATTAAGCAAAGAATGAAATACGACTAAAAGCAATTGTGAAAAGAGGAAGTTATGGTTTGGTTTTGAGAAATTGTGTGAGAGAGAAAGATATGGATCTTGGTTTTTTAAAATATGGATCTTGGTGAGAGAGAAAGATATGGAATGAGAGGTAAGTAAAAGAGATGTATTGTTGCCCACCTCCAGTTAGTTTTACCAATTACATGTTGAAGCTTCGCCTCCTTTGTCATGACTTGTTCTCTCACAGAATGATAAGCCACTTTAATATGCTTGCTCCTTGCATGAAAAATAGGATTGCTTGCCAATCTTTGGGCTGAAAAGTTATCACAACAGATGATTGGACTCTCTAAAAAATCCAGCAAGTGAAAATCCATTACCATCCTTTTGTTCCAAATTATCTGCTTTGTGCATGAAGTCAAGGCTTTGTACTCGGCCTCACTAGAAAATCTCCATCACCTATGAAAATAACATGTGCACTTATGGATTTTCTATCCATTTTATTTCCAACAAAGTTTGAATATGAAAAGTGAATGATCATACTCACTCATCTTGAAATTTGAGAAAGTAGAAAGATGTTAAGCTTAGCATACCAACTCCTTGGTGCTTGCTTAAGTCCATACAAACTCTTTTGTTGGAAAACACACGTGATTAGGGTTGCCATGTAAAATGAAGCCCTCGAGTTGCTCCATAAACACCTCCTCCTCAAAATCACCATTCAAGAAAATGCATTTGTGATATCCAATTGCCATAGATCACATCCAAAAAGTGTTGCAAGAGATATGATGATCCGAATGCTTATCATCTTTGCCACGGGTGCAAAGGTCTCATCATAGTCAATTCCATACTCTTGTGCATCTCCTTTTGCCACCAACCTTGCTTTGTACTTGTTGATTGATCCATCTTGGTTTGTCTTCACTTTGAAGATCCACTTGCATCCAATAGCCTTCTTGTCCTTTGGAAGTTCCACCAATCTCCATGTGTCATTCTTCATAGGAGCTTGATACTCAAGATCCATTGGTCGGATCCACTCCTCTTTTTGTCTTGCTTCATCTACAAATGTAGGTTCATCACAAGAGTTTAGGAAAGCCTAGTTTGTACCACCAACAACTTGCTTACCTTTTTCATCATAAGTGAGCCTCAAAGGTTGTTGCCTTTGCCTTGATGTCCTTCTTGGCTTTTGATTTAAAGTAGAGTCTTCAACATCAACATCCAAAGTATCATCAATGTCATCTAATAAAAATATCACCTCCAACTTGATGTACCTTGTAGATCTCAAGTTAATTGATCTTGATAGGATCTCACACGTGTGGAGTCTGTCCCCACATGTGAAAGAATGTACATAAGTCACTTTTATAAAGTTAAACTGATTTTAGCTTGATCTACACTAGTGTGAAATTGACCTTTGAGTAGAATCTTGAAAATGGTCAAATTGGTCAAACTTTGTGTAAATAGATTGGACTTCCATGTGAATGAGTTATTACTCACACATGTCAAGATACCATTCACATGTGTAGATAAACTTCTAGAAGATAAGATAGGAAGATTTCATTAGATCCTATTTTATAGAAAATATTCCTATAAATGTGAAAGACTAGTTCTTTGTTTTCTAGCCAAAGAGAATAGTCAACTTTGGGAAATGAGCACATATGGCTCCCATTGTAGATCTGGATGACTAGGCACTCTTCACACGTGTGAAGACTTGCTGGACAATACACAGCTCGTGGATGTACTTGATCTATAGAGGGATCAACCACATCAATAAGAAGTTGATGTGACATTGGCAAATTCTAATTTTGTTGTGATTTCCACATTTGTCTTGAGATTTTATGATTAAAATGCATTTGTAAGCTGATGTACTTTACTCTCTGTAGACAGGCCGTACTGGTACTGTCCTCCACACGTGTGAGGCCACCCATCCATGTTTTTGATCATTTGATCCATTGCTCTTGCTTAAATCATAGTGTAAAGCATCTAGATCAAGATCTAACACCTAGAACTTGATAGATCTTTGGATTAAACAACCAATAACTCTTAATGATTGATAGTGCAATCATATTTGTCCTTTTTCTTTGAAAATCGACATGGTATCAGAGCCAAGTCTAAGAGTGATCTAAATGATTAATAGTACTTGTGAAATCATTGACAATTTGTTGTTTTTGAGTTCTAATTGAGAGGGCGAGTTCAAGAAGAGAGGTATCATCAGTGTTTTTGGTCAAGATCGATTTGTGGGCTGCTGAAGTACTGTCCACACGTGTGAACCGTACAACAACCTTCAAATTAACTTCCATTAGTGTTTTTGATCCAAAAAAGTGCATACTAGTCCACAATTCAAGGATTTTAGTGCATTGTCTAGATCTAGGTTCACTTTATTGAATGCTAATGATCAAATAGTGATTTGAGTCATTGAAGCAATTCATTTTGAAGCATTAGATCAAATCTTTAAGGCTGATTTGTTCGGATCTTAAGTGTGTGTGAAATATCAAACCAAAATTAAAGTAGAATCAATTTTTTTGAGGAGTGATTTGCTAGGATATTTGTAGTTGATCTATTATACCATCATTCAAGTTGAACTAGAATTGATTGAGCCGAGATTAGAAGATTTTTAGATCACAAGTTTGGAGAGATACAATGCAAGTAGAGTTTGATGCTTTGATAGATAATCGAACTTGGAATCTTGTACACTTTCCATATGGAAAGAAGCCACTTGCATGTAAGTGGATCTATAGATTAAAGTACAATCAAGATGGATCTATAAGTAAGTACAAAGCTAGATTGGTTGCTAAGGGGTTTCTTCAAACTAGAGGCATAGATTATGAAAAAACATTTGCTCCTGTAGCAAAACTTGTAACCATTGATTGATCATTTGTATTGCTACTTTATTCAAGTGGAATCTCTATCAAATGGATGTGACATATGCTTTCTTGAATGGCTACTTGGAGGAGAAAATATACATGTTGCAACCCGAGGGCTTCATCAAGGATGGTGAGGAGGACAAGGTTTGCCACTTAAGGAAGAGCCTATATGGCTTGAAGCAAGCACCTAGAGCTTGGTACTCTAGGTTGCATGATTGTCTCTACTCTCTTGGCTTTGTGATTAGCTCTTATGAGCCTTCTTTGTACATCAAATGTAATGATGGAAAGATCATCATTTTAGTACTTTATGTTAATGATATCATATTGACAGGAAATGGTAGTGAAAGCATAAGAAATGTTAAAGTTTCCTTGTCTAGTGAATTCCAGATGGTAGATCTAGGACTTCTTAAGTTCATGCTTGGAATAGAAGTTACTAGACGTAGTGATTTAACTTCTATAAGTCAATCAAACGATGTTACTTCCATTCTTGCCAATAGAGTGCTTAGATATGTCTCTTCTACTAGATTTTTTGGCATTTTCTATCAAGGATCTAACTTGTACTTGAGAGCAGTTTCGGATTCAGATTTTGCAGGAGACAAGATAGATAGAAGATCCATAAGTGCATTTGTCACTTTTCTTTGTGGAGGAGTGATATCTTGGCTTTCCAAGAAGCAAGATACAATTTCTCTTTCCTCTTGTGAAGCCGAGTACAAGGCATTGACTTCAACAACCAAAGAACTCCTATGGCTAAGAAGACTTTTAGTGGAGCTTCAAGTGCTAAAAGCCAAGGAGGTCCCTTGCATCTATTGTGACAATCAAGCTTCTCAACAAATTGCTACCAATCCGATCTTCCATGCTAGAACAAATCATATTGAGATAGCTCATCACTTTGTGAGAGAGAAGGTGCAATCCAAGGAGGTTCAACTTCGTCATGTGCCTTCATCCGAGTGCATAACTGATATCTTAACCAAACCTTTGGCTAAAGATTCATTTTTCAAGTTAAGAGATGCTCTTGGAGTTGTAGATAGATGTACATTAGACTTGCCAAATTAGAAGTGAGGAGGAGTGTTAAAATATCACTTCCAACTTGATGTACCTTGCAGATCTCAAGTTAATTGATCTTGATAGGATCTCACACGTGTGGAGTCTATTCCCACGTGCAAAAGAATGTACATAAGTCACTTTTATAAAGTTAGATTGATTTTAGCTTGATCTACACTAGTGTGAAATTGACCTTTGAGTAGAATCTTGAAAATGTTCAAATTGGTCAAACTTTATGTAAATAGATTGGACTTCCATGTGAATGAGTTATTACTCACACATGTCAAGATAGAATTCATACGTTTGGATAAG
Source organism: Diphasiastrum complanatum (assembly GCA_029204225.1). Lineage (NCBI taxonomy): Eukaryota > Viridiplantae > Streptophyta > Lycopodiopsida > Lycopodiales > Lycopodiaceae > Diphasiastrum > Diphasiastrum complanatum. The sequence goes on from MU831758.1 coordinate 8,136, forward strand.
CTTCTAGAAGATAAGATAAGAAGATTCCATTAGATTCTCTTTTATAGGGAATATTCCTATAAATGTGGAAGACTAGTTTTTTGTTTTCTAGCCAAAGAGAATAGTCGACTTTGGGAAATGAGCACATATGGCTCCCATTGGTGGATCTGGATGACTAGGAACTCTTCACACGCGTGAAGTCTTGCTGGACAGTACACAACTCATGAATGTACTTGATCTATAAAGGGATCAACCAAATCAATAACAAGTTGATGTGACATTGGCAAATTCTAGTTTTGTTGTGATTTCCACATTTGTCTTGAGTTTTTATGATTAAAATGCGTTTGTAAGCTAATGTACTTTACTCTCTGTAAACAGGCCATACTGGTATTGTCCTCCACACGTGTGAGGCCGCCCATCCATGTTTTTGATCATTTGATCCATTGCTCTTGCTTATATCATAGTGTAAAGCATCTAGATCAAGATCTAACACCTAGAACTTGATAGATCTTTGGATTAAGCAACCAATAACTCTTAATGATTGATAGTACAATCATATTTGTCCTTTTTCTCTAAAAATTGACATCATCAACATCAAGAATGTTAGATCCAACATCCACACCACCATTTGAAGAAAGTTTTGGAAAGTTTTCCTCATCAAAAATGACATCTCTTCCAATGACCACTTTCTTAGTTAAAGGAATAAAAACTTTGTAAGCCTTGCTCACCTCACTATAACCAATAAATATACCTTTTCTTGAAGATGAATCCTCCTTTGTCCTATCATCAAGAGTGATGTTGATATAGCAAATGCATCCAAAAAATTTGAAAAACTTGACACTCGGCCGGCCTTCTACCAAACAAGACCTAAAAGAAGAGGTTTTCCCATCCAATGCCATACTCGACCATCTATTGCATCGAAAAGTAGCACACAACAAAGCTTGATCCCAAAAGGATTTAGGAAGATTTTCACCTAACCTCATGCCTTTGGCACCTTCACATAAGGTTCTATTCTTTCTCTCGGCCACTCCAATTTGTTGTGGTGTCCTTGGGCCTATGTACTCTCTCTTAATCCCATTTGCAACACAAAATGCTTTGAACTTGGTAGAAATGTACTCACCACCATTGTCACTCCTCAAGCACTTGATCTTTGTAAAAAATTGGACCTCCCTTGCATTTTTTAGCCTAAAAAAGATATCGAACACCTCATCTTTGCTCTTTAGTAGATAAACCCAACAAAATCTACTAAAATCATCAATAAAAGTCACATATATTTTAGCACCTCCATTTCTAGTTGTAGTACCACCATGATTATCCGAATGCGCAAGTTGAAAATGCTTACTTGACCTTGATGTAGATCTCTTATAAGGTAACCTATGTGACTTTGATAAAGCACATTGCCCTCAAACATTATTCAAGCTTGTTAAAGAGTTGGGAAAACCAGAAACAACTTGCCTCTTTTCCTATCAACGGTTCAACCGAACACAGGAAAAGGATAGAATGTCGTTACGACGTATTTTGGCCGAGATGCCATTTGAGAAATGGGGCATTGAATATGTCAGCCCTATTCGTCCAATAGTGCATGGCTCCCAAGCTCGTTATATCATCGTAGCCACCGACTACTTGACCAAATGGGTAGAAGCCAAGGAAGTGAGGAAGGCTGACGCCAACTCCAATACTAAATTCCAAACCATCCTCATCAAGAGTAAGATTACCTTGCTTGTCTCCTTGATCTCTCTTCTTCTTGTAGCACTCACTTGCAAAGTATCATTTGATGCCACAATAGAGGCACTTGAGCTTTGATCGATCCTTCTTTTTCCCTTCTTTTTGCCACTTGAAGAAGCATCCACTTGATCTTTCCATTTAGACCACTTACTTTTGGTTTTGCCCTGAATTTGTCCCTTGTGAACATAGCATCCTCTTGAAGTGTCGATGTAGATCCACCTCTTGCTTGAAGCCATATTCTTCATTGATCAAGATCTCTTGGAGATCCATCAAATTTGTCAAAGTCTTTTGAATAGCAATACTTTGAACAATGTAAGCATAAGCATCCAACAAACCATTAAGAATCACTTGAACAAGCTCTCCTTCCTTAATGCTTTCATTAACGCAAGCCAACTCATCATTCAATGCTTTCATCCTCAAAACAAAAGTACTTGGACTTACAAAAGAAGATATCCTCAATGTCACCAATGTAGAAAAATGAGCATCTACACACAAAATGAGATGCAAACTCTAATAAAACTTGATCAAACATAAATCAAATGATAATGTATTGTTGCTTTCCATACAAAACCAGCAAGCTACTGTATTTCACACGTGTGGATCCAAAAATAACAAATATAGATCATTCTACACAGAATTGCAAGCAATCACAAGTATAGTGCACCAATGGATAGTAGAACCCAAGAGAACCATGTATAAGCATGAAATGAGATAGAGAAGAGAGAAGATGTGTCTTTCCACGAGTTTCCTCCTTTTATAGCAAGTCCAAAACCTATTTGGCCACTTGGCTTTCCCTCCAAAATGCTAACACTACTATTTTTGGGTCTAGATTCAAAGTACCCAACATTTAAATTTGAATCTACTCAAAATCGCATTCTCCCACACTTTCAAAAAGTGTTTATTCAAATGAAATTTAGACTAATGAACTTTGAAAAGTCAATCTCTAAGTCTAAAAACAAAGTTGGCCTCAACATGCCAAATATATATAGCAAATATGATTTAACTAGTTGAATCTTTCACAAATCTTGTCAAATTTCAAAGAAAATGACTTATTTTGATCCACACATGATCAATAAGAGTGATTTTTTGGTAGCTTGGGATCTTGAATTATATATCAAGACTAGCATCCAATTCTAGCTTCTACTTGACAATTTCTGGTGATTCAAGTAAGAACAATAAAAAAAGATGATCCAAAGTCTTCACACGTGTGAAATATTGTCACTATACGGCCTGCTAAAAGAAAATATGTTTACTCAAGAAATACAGAGCATTCATTCACAAAGAGTTAGCCTAAGAGAGTGAAAACACAATGATAGCTCCCAAATCAATGTTTCTCAAGATTAACCTCACAATGGATCCATGATGGATCAAGTACACAATCATCATAATCTCTCTCTAGACTGCTTCCAGCACGTGTGGGACAACTCATTGTACTCATCCATATCCACTTTGGATAAGATCTATCTAATTTGCCACATCATCCATTGGTGGTTTGTGTTGACCTTCCAGATTCCTACAATCTAGGAAAACTCCTACAATTTAGGAGATTCCACATTTGACTCAAATAAAATCTAAGTACAATGGATTTGAAAATTACAAGTGTTATTTCACACATGTGGACAGGTCCTTAAACCATCTGAAAATTGCTAAAATCTAACAGTCCTCCTCAATTTTTACATGATACATCTATGGTACATCTATCTACAACTCCAAAGGTTGATCTTAACTTGATAAATGAAGTCTTTGGCAAGGCTTTAGTGACTAGATCAACAAGACAATATGAAGAAAATACATGACGTAGCTTGATCTCCTTTGCTGAACCTTTTCCCTCACAAACTGGTGAGCAATCTCTATGTGCTTACTCCTTGCATGGAATGTGGGATTAGTTGCTAATGCTTGGCTTGATTGGTTGTCACAATATATGATTCGAAGCCTCCATGACTTGTAACTCCACCAAAAGCCTCTTCAACCACAAAATCTCCTTGATTGTTGATGTTAATGCCTTGTATTCCGACTCGGTTGAAGATAGAAGAATTGTGTCTTGCTTTTTGGAAAGCCAAGACATTATGCCATTGCAAAGAAAGGTAACAAAAGCACTTGTAGACCTCCTATCCACCTTATCACCTGAAAAATCAACATCCAAATATGCCCTCAAAGCAAGGTTAGATCATGATACAAAATGCCAAAGTTCTTGGTGGCCGAGATGTACCTCAACACCCTTTTTGAATATTTCCAATGACAAACCAATGGATTTTGCATAGATTGGCTTAGCTTACCTACGCTATAACTTAGATTAGATCTAGTTATAGTAAGATAGATTAGGGAGCCTACAAGTATTCTATATAGTGTGATTGTAGGACTCGGATACAAAGTGCCCCTTCTTTCCACAAAAGAAGCACTTTAGTTTGGCCTTGTTCTTCTTTCCACCTTTAGAGCTTGATGCTTGATCATCACTCTTGGTCTCCTTTTGTTGGATCTTCCTCTTGGACTTTGCCTTGCCTTTGCTTGAGAAGTTGGCCTTCTCATCTCCATCATGTAACTTCAAGGAACCAATTCTTTGCTTGACATGAAGGATTCTACTCTCCTCGGCCACAAGCACACTATGGAGCTTGTCAATAGAAGGTAGAGAATCTTGAATTGCAAAGCTTTGTACTAGATTATAGAACTCATCTCCAAGACCATTCAAGATGATTTGCAACAAGCTCATCATCTTGAATACTCACTTATGATGGCAAATTCTTTATTGCGAGATTTTATTCTCAAGACATACTCTTGAGCACTCTCATCACTACCTCTAATGCCTTGAAAAACTCTATTCCTTAGCATAAGCACTCTAGAGGTATTTTTGGATTCATAGATCCCCTTTAAGGAGTTCCAAACCTCCTTGGCCAAGGTACAAGCTGCAACTTTTTTTAGAAGTTCATTACTAACATTCATTTTAAGGCAATGTAATGCTAGCCTAGATTTTTTCTTGTACTTCACTAGATCTTGTCCTCCTTGAGGCTCTACCTCTTCTCCAAGGACAAGATCATACAAATCTTGGAGTACTAGAAGTGACTCCATTCTTACTTTCCATATTAAATAATTACTTGAATTTAGCCTCTCACTAGTTTCAAGAAGATAGGCTCCAATTGAACCCATTTGTAACTAGTAACAAGTACAACAAATGTACTATTCAAGACTTTCCCTATTCACTTTTCAAAATTTAGCCTCAAGGCTCCTCTCTTGAATCTGTCTCAACTCAAGAAGCAAGACCTACAATGATCTTAAACTCAAAGGAACATGGGAATCAAATTCTACACAAACTATTTAATTGAGATACTCCAATTCGGCTCTTGGAAGTGCCAATGCCTTCCTATGGTATTATGAATGGATTTTAGTTTCACTCTTAAACTAAAAACATAAGCCTCAAAACTCACTCTCAATGATTTGGAGGTTTAACAAACATCTAACACCATTCCACATCAAATCTACAATGAGATCAAAGGATTTTCACAAAGCAAATTACTAGTTTAACTCTTCACAACTTAAAAATCACTAAGGTATGGTGAAAGTACAACTCCAATAGCCTCTCACACGTGTGAGAAGTACACTTGAACTTTGCACACTAATTTGAACTTTAACTTCTCACCCTCCTTCAAATTGATTCTAGCACCAATGCTTTTAGCAAAATGAAGAGATTTGACTCTGATAGCATGTCAAATTTCAGATAAAAGGACTTATTTTGATCCACAAATGATCAATAAGAGTGATTGGTACTTGAGATCTTGATCTATATCAAGACTAGCATCCAATTCTAGCTTCTACTTGACAATTTCTAGTGATCCAAGCATGAACAATAAAAAAAGATGATTCAAAGGCTTCACATGTGTGAAGTACTATAACCGTACAGCGGCCTGCTAACAGAAAATATGTTTACTCAAGAAATACAAAGCATTCATTCACAAAGAATTAGTTTAAGAGAGTGAAAACACAATGATAGCTCCCAAATCAATGTTTCTCAAGATTAACCTCACAATGGATCCATCATAGATCAAGTATACAATCATCATAATCTCTCTCTAGGTAGCTTCCAGCACGTGTGGGACAGCTCACTGTACTCATCCATATCCACTTTGGATAAGATCTATCTAATTTGCCACATCATCTATTGGTGGTTTGTGTGACCTTCTAGATTCCTACAATCTAGGAGATAACTCCTACAGTTTAGGAGATTTCACATTTGACTCAAATAAAATCTAAGTACAATGGATCTGAATATTACAAGTGTTATTTCACACGTGTGGACAAGTCTACACACGTAGATACCAAACAAATTGCTTAAACCATGGCAAAATTGCTAAAATCTAATAAATCTAAGCTAGGCAGGTAGTTTAAGTTTGAAGTTTAGGTAAATTAGGCTTACGATTAGAATGATCCAATTACATTAGATGAAGGCCCCATAGCATAATTTAGCCATCGTTGTAGAATAAATCTATTAGGCATAGGATAGGTAAAAGTTAGATTAGATCTAGTTAGGTAGGTTAGACGTGGTGCCGACAGACCCTTGAATATGGAATTCCCACCTTGTACAAACTGCCCTCACCCATGTATAAATCTCCGACCTACCCCACTTTTTCCCATTTCTCCTTATAAAAATATCCCAAAAATGTCCTGAACGATCTGAAAAGAGCAATATTGTTATTTTTAGCATCTCCTGCCCCTTCCATTATTGTCCTCAGTTGTAGATACACGCAGGTCAAGTCTGTTGTAGATACACGTCGGTCAAGTCTATCCAGAAAAATTGCAGCCTGGCTACAAGTTAGACTCGGTTTTGATAAAACTGCCATTTTTATAAACAGCAGAAGTTTTTTATTAGAAAATCTCACAAATCTGGCAGCCAAAACGGACTGTGCACAGTGCAAACACTGATGATTTGGCATTGATAGGACCAACTTCTAAAAATAACCCTATAGAAAGATGCGAGTAATCCAAAATCCTTACTTTTTGTTTACTCGTCCTAACTCGCGCTATCTCACCATTTACTCGCGTTTACTCGTCGACCTCGTTTTCTCGCATTTAGACATCTGGATTTACTCGCCATCAAACCCACACCTTCCTCACTTCATTCCTTGAACTTTTTCATTTACTCGTGTTTACTCGTCCTCATAGCCTTTTACTTGCCATTCTCCATTTACTTCCGATTGTGTTTTCTCGCCCATCCTCCACCCACTTTACTCGCCATCAGACCAGCAGACTGCTGAATCTATTTTCTACCAAATCCCTTTACTTGCCATCAAACCCATTACTCGCTGTTACTCACCACCAGCTCTTTTCCACGCCATCAACCTCCCAGTCCTTCCTCTTACTTCTTACCTCGAAATCATTGCCTGATCGCCAACCCAAGCTAATATACTCATTTATCCCTATTGCTCATTGGAAACTCTACATTTATGAGGAGTAAATGTTGTCTGAGCTTCAATGGCCACTCATTATGTTATTTATAAACCATGACATGCCATTCTTGTGTGTGTGTGTGTGTGTGTGTGTGTGTGTGTGTGTGTGTGTGTGTGTGTGTGTGTGTGTGTGTGAGAGAGAGAGAGAGAGAGAGAGAGAGAGAGAGAGAGAGAGAGAGAGAGAGAGAGAGAGAGAGATGTCAATAATCAGATCAAGCATTCACCATAAGCAATAACCACAAGAAGTCAGAGGAAGTACTAATAGACTAGCCTACAGCTAATTACAGCTGGTAACAACTATCAACATTAATGTACATCGTAAATTATAACAATGAAGTTTATCAATGATTTTTAACACTCTCCCTCAATGATAAATTTACTTTCTTCTATTCTTAATAGAGTATGAGACTTCTCTACCACTTGATCTTCAGATTTACAAAAAACAAGATCAATGGCTCCATAAAAAAATTTTACTCGAACAAAATGATAATGTATTTCGATGTGCTTGGTTTGAGCATGTAGAACTGGAATTTTGGCAAGGTGAATGCAACTTTGATTGTCACAAGATATAGTAGTAGCATCCACCTGTGTTTGTCCTAAATCCACAAGTAATCTTCATAATCATACCGCTTCTTGTGTAGTTTTGCTAAGTGCTCAATATTTTGTCTCCATCGAGAATAAGGCTACTGTAGGTTGCTTTTTGCTGCTCCATGAAATTGTAGTTGTACCATAACTGAATGTATGACCACTGGTAGATCTTTTGTCATCAATGTTACCTGCCCAATCGACATCTGTGTAACCTACCAACATTGGCGCTTCATGCTGATCATACTTTGAACCAAAATTCAATGTCCCTCGAATGTATCTAAGCATACGTTTAGCAGACTTCCAGTGTGCTTGACTAAGATCTTGCATAAATTGGCTAACAACACCAATAGCATAAGAAATATCAGGTCGCGTGTGTGTCAAATAAATCAAACTACCCACCAGCTGTATGTATAAATAAACATCCACTTTCTCAGATTCATCATATGCGGTAAGCTTCGTGTTGACATCCATAGGTGTACTCAAAGGCTTACAATCCTGCATATTGAACTTATAAAGCAAATCTCGTACATATTTGTTTTGTGTAAGAAAGATGTCTTTCTTTTGCCATACTTCAATGTCAAGACAATAATGCATCAGTTCTAGATCATGTGAGAGATTTCAACTAGTTTAGTCTAGTTTAGTCATATTTTGGTAAATTGTCAATAAGAGGCCAAAACTTATTTTAGACTTAGATATAAACCTTTTGAAGTTATATTAGTATAAAAGACATTCAATAAACACTTTTTGAAAGTGTGAGAAAGTTGGTAGTCGAGTTTGAGAGAGATTCAAATCTGAACTGTGGTACGGACAGCAACCATATTTTATGTTTTGGTTCATGTTTGATCAGTATCTCTTAGAGTTTGCATCTCATTTTGTAGGTAGATGCTAATTTTTTTACATTGGCAAAATTTTGGTTTGCTCCTTATTGTAACCAAAGATCAGGGACATGGATTGGATCTTGAATGATCTGAAATCCTTCACATGGTATCAGAGCTATTGTGTTTCAGGTTATGAAAGAATCAGCCATCTTTAGCAAGGATTTGGAGGAGTTACCAATGCTAGAGCATGTTAGATTGATTTCTACTCAAAAATCAGCATTTTTGCATATGTAGATTGGACCTTTTGTATGTACTCATGTTAAATGCTTTGGTCAATAAGCGTGGCATAGAATAGTGGCCTTAATAGACCATAGAAGTGAGGCATCCTTCATGACTATTGCCATTGAATCTCATTAAAGTTTTGCTATGGCAATGGTTAGTGATGATTTTCTCATATACTCAATTAAGTATTCAAGTGAAATTCTCGATCAATAAGCTTACCATAGAAGAGTGGCCAAACCATTTCAATTCACATTGTTCTCAATAATCATCCTTCAACGTTTCCATTTTTGAGAGAATATTTTGTTGCATTTTTCTTTAGCATTTTATTCTGGCTCCTCAACTTTTAAACATCTTCACTAGGGGACACCACTTTTTTTTAAACAGATTTGGGAGTTGAGCATAAATTTGGCAGTAATTTAATTGGGCCTCACATACTATTTAAGGGAGTTCTTTAGGCCATAGACATTTAATTGAGGACATTAGACTCTATAAATGTCATCCTGAGGTACTAGAGTGACCTAAAGAAAAGGTTTGGGATTAATTAAATCAAATTTGGGATTTCAGAAAAAGTTGCAAGCCTTATTTGATAGAGGAAATCATTCACGAGGTAAGTTGAGGATAGCTGATTTCATTTTCATTGCAGAGCATTTGATAGAATAGATGTGTGAGCATCAATCTGATCAAAAACGTCGCTAGAATCATCCTTTGTTTCAATGGAAAGCTCGTGCTCGTACGCCATAGCTGCTGGTGATGTCGCGCATTTAGCAGAGAAAGGTCTGCGGAAAAGAGAGATCGAAGAAGAGGAAGACAAAGCAAAGAAGGAAGAGGAAGGTGAGAGAAAGAAGCGCGGCAAGCGAACTGCATCGATGCTGATTTCTTTAAAGTTTTACAATAAAATAGCGATGTTTGCCCACCCAGTGGGCGGGCAAACGTTTTTGAACAGAGCGGGAGTAGGAGGCCAGGAAAGCGCGAGGGGAGGGGGGTGGTCCCACGCTTCGATCTTCCAGATTCATAGCAGATTGCTCTTACTTAAGGATCTCCAAACCGAAGCCTCTGCTTACACAAACCTCTTATGGAAGCCTAAAGAATCTAGACATCTTATCAAGGATCTTTATCACCTAGCTCATTTTTCCCCTTTCACAATTTGTAGCTAAATTTGCAAACAAATTAGCAAAATGAGCATCAAGCGCTTGAAATGCCAATACCTGTGATCAAAACCAGAGAAGTCTAAGCATATCCCTGTTGAATCTTCTGCAGAAAACAAGCATCCCCATGCGAATTCCGCAACTATACAATCCTCAGCTATCATGCACCATTTTCAGCCGATTCTGCATCATTCTCACCCGATTCTGCATCATTTTAAGATTTACAAAAACCAGAAAGCAAATCCGATCAGCAGGAAGCGTGATTTGGCCTCTGCCACCTCCGATCATCAGTGCTGGGATCGAGCACCATAGCTTAGGCTGAAGCGCATGCGAGCTTGCTCGCGAGCAGCTGGCATTTCTGAGGAAGAAGAGAAGCGAGATGGCGGGGTTAAAAGATTTAAGACGTAGATAAGATGAAAACCGGAAGAATTTCATGTTTGTTAAAAGTACAGTAGAGAGAGAAGATGCCGCTCAAAAAATCACAGATGCAACCAACATGCAAGATTTCATTCATGGTGCCCAGTTCCTCAAAGCTGTCATTCGCATGAGGGATTCCACGGGATCGCGCTGGCTCCATGCTCCTGGCATAGATTGATCAACACTCAAATGGAAGCATTCCAGGCCTGACCGTGCAAGCAAAGATGTCGTCTCGTTTGAAACACCTCCCGCTTCTACCACGATCCAAGTCAAAGGGCCAGGCACAGACATCAGGGTGTGCATGAGCCAATTTCTGCCTCGGAAATGTGAACACGTATATATATATACACATATGTGTGTGTATATATATATATATCTCTCTCTCTCTCTGTGTGTGTGTATATATATATATATATAGAGAGAGAGAGAGAGAGAGAGAGACAGAGAGAGAGTGAGGTGTGTGTTAATGCTTTTTATGCTTCAAGCTTGCTTTTTTATTATGCATGTATGATGCTTAGATCACCAGACGTGTGTAGTATTTCTCTTTTGTTTTTGTAGATTTGTGTAGTATTTCTCTTTTGTTTTTGTAGATTTGTGGTAGGATGCGATGTAGGTTGAATTTGAGCTATGGATTTGCTTATAAGAAGATCGGCTTCCATGCTTAGCTAGTCTCCCTCTCTCCCCTCCTCTCTTTGTTGCAGCACAAACATAAGTGTTAGATCATTACTGAGGGCTCTAGACCAACGTAGTTAGTTTTCCCTTCCATTAAGCCTTGGAACCCAAAGAGGCCAAGAGCTATGAAGGGTATGGCGCCCACAAGTAGCCAAAAAGTAGGATTAGAAATAATTTAGATCTTCCCTTGCATTTTCTAGGTTTGTTTATAGTTTAAATTCTCTGATCGAGTGCAGCATAGGTTTTGAAAGAGGCAGTTGGTGAAAAACGGCTCCTCCTCCAATCGTAGAGACATAGTTTCTACCTTTAAATCACATCTTCCACGTAGTATAGATTCCTGACCTCCCTATACTACAACGGAGTTGATTCTTCCTTTCCACTTGCCCATAGCACTCTAACAAAGATAGATTTGTATGAGCGATGGCAAATAACTTAGGATTGGCCTAGTAGCAATTTATAAAAGGTGATAGTTCTTGTAAATCGACTTTGCCGCAATTATCATGTGCTTCATTTTGATCTAATATAAAATGCCCAATATTGCTTAGAGAAACTTGTCCACCAAGAAGGTGCTCCAAATCATGAGTCCTAAAGGTCAAGGCAACAGAAATTTGGAGTAATGAAACATAGTTGGTGAGTTTGAAAAAATGGCTTAAAGTGACCTAAGAGAAGCATATATGTAGGCAACAATCTTAGCAATTAGGCAACTTGGCAAATTGGTAATTTGGTAACTTGGGTGACTTGCAAAACTTGGAAATCAAGAATTGAAGTTAAATGACACATGACATAATGACTAAAGAACTTTCAACTACCTTTAGGAAAAAGAGAATGTCAAATTTCATAGGCCCACCAATGATACTTGCAATTGACACTACACCAACTTGTAGGAGCTTGATTGACTACTGATTATTCAAGTTCATCAAAATTAAGATGTCCATTCAATTTAACTTCATTCCATACCCCAAAGCATCACTGACCACATACAAAGATTGGATAAAATATGACAACTCCAAATTTTGTCCTTATTATGTACTTTTGGTGTTTTGTCCTTCGTTTTCACCTTCCCTTTTGTATTTTCTAACCTATCAAATAATAATAATGTGGTTCTAGTATCATGTAAAACATTTCCTAAATTGCACATCGATAATAGAGAAATTCATGTAGCACACACTTGATTGAAATATAAGAAAGCTCAGAATTGCTTATATCACACACATGTGCAACACATTATAAAAGTTCAAGTTTTCAAATTGTAATCACCCTCTCCAAACACATGTACATGTGCATCCTCTCTTCTACAATGTTATACAACAATGTATGTCAAGAATATGCAATCATATACTAGAACATTGGTCAAGTGATATCTTAAATTATTTCCATTTTTATGCTACGACAAGTCCTTTTCCCTTAATTACATTGGCATTCAACAACCAATGGCTAGTAAACTTGGGAGGGTCGAATAATGATTGGTAGACCTAGCTTCTAAAATTATTGTAATAGATTTATACCAACCTAGACTTCGCCTAATTTATTTTCTCTTGTACTATGGACTATGGACTATTTACCAAAAACTGTGTTGCCTTGGTACTACAACAAATGGTCATCATAGGTTGTAATCATATGTTACTTATAGCCCTAAGCCTTGAACATGTGGCCTTAGCTACCACATAGTCTAAGCAAAGAATAGTCATCATCAAGTCAAATATAAGTACAAACAATCACCACTAGTTTGTGTAGTCACCATTGGGCTGAAGTGGAACATGACACAATTCTAGAGCAAACTTTGGCATAAGGTCTACATTTATATATGTGTGTTCCATTTGAACCTTGGATCTTCCACTTAGAAACTAAGGTACTCTCAGTTAGCCTTTGTTGAAATTTGACAAGTGTTTTGCATATCAAAGCCTATTTTGAAAGTATTTGAAGGGCAATAGAATACTCAAAATTTTCAACACCAAAGAGAAATATTTGTCCAAAGCTTTATTTTGATCAGTAGTATGAAAAGTGCATGTCAACTAATATTAAGAGCTATGGAAAGCATTCTATGAAATGAGATTGTTTGTAGAATAAAGTGAAGCCAAACAAACTTCAAATTGAATAATGAAGCAAATTGAATAATAAATGATATTTGAATTGTTTTTGTTATTCAGTAACTCTATTTTGGAATTGGGTACAAATTTTACATGTCAAAATTTAGAAGGAGTATGTGTAATGAAAATCAATTTTATGAAAGACGCCATGCCAACCAAATTTGCATGGTAGGCAACCCCAAACATCAAATTTCAACACTATCTTTGAATAAACTACCAAGAGAGACATTGAAATTTCTAGGTATGAGTATTCTCACATGGAAACCTCTACTGTGGCTTTAACGCAAGGAGTTCATATTGCATAATAGATTACGTACTAGAAGAACAACAAAGAAACTAGTTAGTCACCTAGGTTAGATGGCTTCCATACTATGTTAGGATACCCTCTATATGTATCATAACAATGCAAGAGATAAGACCTTCAGGGAGAAAAACATCTCTAAATAAATGTTGGCATCAATAGAAACAACTAGATATAAATTAAATCAAAGAGCATCAAGTAAATATGCCCTCTAATATGGTATCAATAAGGGGAAAACACTCAGACAAACATGTTTGCTTCTATTGTGAGGTGGAGAGATCTTGCTAAAAACAATATCTAATTGTTTTTAGTCTATATTAATATATAAAAATGTTGTCTTCTGTATATGACAAACAATAAGCAAATAATAAACATTAGTAAGTGTTAGGAGAAAATCAAACCTAATCTCTTATTCTCTTCTAATTCATTTCCCCTTGATAAGGCAATATTATATGGCAAGATTAGAGCACTATGTATTCTTCCTCTTTTGAAGGTCATTGCCTAGGCTTTGTGACCATGCACTATAGCTTTTGTATCATATGTTTTGATTACCAAGCTTCATGGTCCCTCATTACAAAGATAATGATCATCATAATTTCTACTGATTGTAAAGTTCAAATCATTGTGTGTACTTTTGATTGCTTGATCTGGTAAGGGGTGTTCAATAAGTTCTAGTTGATACAACAATAGTAATGGGTCAAACAAGTAAGACTTGAGAGTTGTGCATCATAGGTTGAAAAACAATTGTAGTATAGAGGTAGAGATGGATCAAACATTGTGTGAGAAAGAGGGAGAGATGTATTATGCAACATTGGAGCATCCATTTTGTGAGGGGTTGAGAATAAATGTAGGCCAATGTGTGTTGTGCATTGTTGAGAGTTTAGGGTGGAGCTTCAAGGTTTCGTTGAGTTTAGAGCAATTAAAGAGTGTTCTTGTAGAGCTTTTGAGCTCAAAGAATATGGTGTTGGATATTCGTGTTATAGATCTATTCAATTTGAATAAGATTGTTTATAATTGCTATTATAATGTTGGTATTATGCTATGATATCAATGATGTATATCTTTAGTGTCTACTATGCAAGGTTCTTAGTGCCATAGTTTCAACTATTACACTCATATGTTCACATTTCTAGCACAAGTAATGGTGGTGCTAACATGTTTGTAGCTAGTGAACATGTTGTCTTTCCTAACTGGTACTACTTTTGGTCCTCTTGATGAGTTGCTTGTTGGTATGATGTCAACTTTGACATTATGAATATTTAGTTTGCTCTCTAATTGTATGCTTTGCATTGTGTCCCTAATATTACACTCAAGGACTTCTAATTGGACATTCAATGTGTGTATGATTTTCAAAACAATATGCATGTGAAAAACTAGTCTATTTCGGCAATTATCAACTTGAGGCCAACAAAGAGAAACGTAAATTCTTTGAATCCATATCAAAGTGTGCCTATCCACACATGTGGGATATGATGGATAAGACTAGAAAAACTTTTCTCTCCTTTGTTTAATCATATTTTCCACTTCTAGCATAAACTAGTGGCTAGTTCTAAAGCTAGTAAATCTAGACCATTCATTTGATGGATGATGGAGATATAGGGCTTAAACCTACTTCTGTAACTTTCCAAATTGGTACTAATACAACTATTGATAGCTAAACACTTCACCATTTTAAGAGTTGTGAACTTTTGCTAATGTATGTATTTTATACATCTAGTAATTGCATACATTTAGAGTAGCATATCTGATCAGATAGACTAAACAATCTATAACTAATCATGGATTACAAGAGTGGTGGGTTAGGCACGTCCTAACGCTCTTTCGTTGACATCATCATATCATATCAGGGTTTTGTACTTCATGGTACTTGTATAATCTTCTTGATCCTTTGGAGCATGAAGGTTGAAAAGTGTCACAAAGAATTTCGTGTCGCTTTGAGTCGTTTGACTTTCGTGTTGTCTAACTTTCTCCTGTTGTATCACGAATATTTTTCTTTCGCAAATATTTCATGTTCGTGTCTTTTCGTTAGGATGTTTGCAAACATTTTTGCTTCGTGTCTTTTCATCAAACTGAGAGCTAAAAGCTAGCAAAGCTTTGGTAATAGAAACATTTTGTTTCTTCAGCTCCCTATTAAAGCGTGGTAGCTTGATGACTCCAAGACTGCTCCTCTATTTCTCGAACAGACCTTTGTCTAAGGCCTTTGTGAAAATGTCAGCCACCATATCCTTTGTTCCACTGAAAATAGTCTGCAACATCTTCTTCCCGATCAGATCCCTTATCAAGTAATACTTGATTGTGATGTGTTTCATCCTCGAGTGAAACACAGATCCTTTGTCAGATGTATTGCAGATGTATTGTCCATATACAAAATCAAAGGCTCATTCCTTGTTTCGTCCAGTTCATCAAGGAACTGTTTGAGCCAAATGATTTCATTGGCCGTCTTTCTTGTTGTTGCGTACTCTGCTTCGTAGGATGATTGAGCCACAATGGTTAGCTTCTTGTTGACCCAGAGAATTGCTGCTCCTGATGCGATGGTGCAACCTCCTAAGACACTTTTGCAGTCGTCCTTGAGAGATGCCCAGCTAGCATCACTATAAGAAAGCATTTGGAACCCTATATCATGAGAATAACACAATTCAAAATCTTTTGTTAATTGAAGGTATTGTAAAATTCGTTTCACAATCTTCCAATGAGACATCATATTGAATTGGCTCATTATGAACACGACATAAGCAATGTCAGGACGTATGTTATCTGCAAGGTACATCAGTGATTTGATCAGCTTCCTGTATGGTGTATGTTGTTGTATCAATTCTCTTTCTTCTTCAGTCTTCGAGCAGTCTTCATTTGTCAAGACTGTTCTTGCAAGCATTATTGGAGTATTTGCTCCTTTGCAACTCAACATCTCGAAATCTCCTAAGATCTTTAGAGTATATCTGGACTGATGAGGGTACAATTTACGTCCCTCATAGTCCATGTCAATCTGTATGCCAAGATAACATCTGGTTTCTCCCAGGTCTGCAATCTTCACCTCAGCAATAAGCTCTTCACTTTTGCATAGTATCAAAGTGTCATCCACATATACAGCTACAATAATGATCTTCCCATCTGTAATTCTTACATAAACATTGGAATCAACTATGAGTGGCTTGAATCCTAAGGATTTCAGGGCTTGATCTTTCTTCTTATACCATTGCCACGCTGATTGCTTCAGACTATAGATACTCCTATGCATTCTGCATGCATAAGTAGCCTAGAGGTTGATCCATGTAGACTTCTTCATCTAGCTCGCTATGCAAGAACGTTGTCTTTTCATCCACGATGTGAATCCTGAGATCATAAGCAGCTGCATATGCAAACAATAAACATAGGGACGAATTTTTCACGACAGGAGAAAAGGTCTCAGCATAGTCAATACCGTATCTCTGAGAAAACCCCTTCGCTACAAGTCTGGGTTTGTACTTTGAAATGTCTCCATTCGGTACATACTTCAACTTGTATACCCACTTGCATTTTACAGTCTTTCGCTTATCTGGTAGTGGCTGCAACGTCCATACCTGATTCTTCCATCTCCTCATTCATGGCTTGGATCCATTTGTTTTTCTCTAGACATTCAATTGCTTCCTCGAATGTTTGTGGTTCTCCACTGAATGCACAAAACTCTTTTGATGTAGAAGCTGAGCTGTCTGGCACAAATCTTGCTGGTGCTCTTCGTTCTCTTGTCAATCTTCTTGGAGATCCTTCTGGAACTGCAATGCTCTTGTCTTTATCTGATCTGCTAGGTCCAAAACCATTTTGGTTTATAGGTATTGTAGCAGTAGGCTAGCTTGTGAATCTTTCTTTGTCTGATTCGTCACTAGAATGAGGTGCGACTCGAATATCTTTGTCTGAGTGTTCCTCCTTTGTTCCCTCTGTCACAGTTGGTAGAACATAGTACTATCTTCTAAGGACTTCATAATGGACAGGATCATCGTTGGCCATCATTCTGCTCTCATCGAATTTGACATCTCTGACTATCTTCACTGTGTTTTTCTCTGGCATATAGACTCTGTAGTATGACGAATGATTGTCATATCCTACAAGATATCCTTGTTCTGCTTTCTCATCAAGCTTCTTTCGAAGCTTATCAGGAACATGTCCATATGCTGCACAGCCAAAGATTCGAATATGAGTCAGATTGGCTTTTCTACCCCACCATAATTTGTGTGGTGTCGTGTGAGGAACACCAGATTTTCCTGTCCTGTTCTGAATGTAAGTAGCTGTAGCTGCTGCTTCATTCCACGGCACTCTTGGAGCCTTTGAATAGGCCATCATGCACCTAGCAGCTTCCATTAGAGTCTTGTTCTTTCTTTCAGCAACATCGTTGTGCTGTGGTGTGTAAGATGCAGTTCTTCTGTGAATGATTCCACGATCATTGCAAAAATTAGTGAATTAGTTTGAGATGTATTCTCCACCACAATCTGTTTTGATCTACTTCACTTTATTTCCAGTGCATTTTTCTGCCCAATTCACATACTCTGTGAAGTTGTCAAATGCTTCTAATTTATTGTGAATGAAGTAGACTCTGGCAAACTTACTGTAATCATCAATGAAGGTGATATAATATTTTGAGTCTCCTACTGAGATCGCGTTGAAAGGTCCACAGATGTCTGAATGTACAAGCTCAAGAATCTTTGTAGTTTTGTAGGAGTCTTTGACAAAAGGAGTACATGACATCTTACCATTCATACATGCATCACAAGTCATCGAATTGGTTGCGTTCGAGATGCTCACTCCTGTGATTGCTCCATGATGGCTTGCTTGATATAGTGCCATTGAATTTATATGGCATAGTCTCATGTGCCATAGAGTATCAGGTGAATCATCATGAATCTGATGCACTTGATCTTCAGGTAGGCATACCTTCAAGTGATACATGTTGTCTTTTCTTCTGCCTTGAGTGATAACTGTACTGGTACTTGCATCAATAACATTGCATGCTTCATTTGAGAATGTTATATGCATCTCTGCATCAGCTATTCCACTAATAGTAAGTCCTACTATAGTGTAGGCACGAATAGAACATCTTCAAGTCATCTGTCTTTATCGTTTGTGTTGAGCCATAGTGAGCCAATACCATTCATTTGATACTTTGAGCCATCTCCAAGAACGATAAATCTTGATGGATCTGCACTTCAAAAATCAGACATGATCCGTCTTGATGTGACAAAGTGCGAGGTAGCTCTTGAATCAAGGATTACCCCTTGTGTGTCAGGTGTTGATACTGCACATATGTCTGCACAAATGTAGGCGGTCGAATTTCCGTGATTCGATCTTTCTTCGGCCATATTTGAGCTCTTTGGCTCCTCGACATATGACAAACTATTATTGTTCTCCTATATGCTTTGAGCTTGTTTGTTTCTTGGATTCTGGTGACAGTCCATGGCTGCATGACCCTTCTTACGACAGCGGATACACTCAATCTTCAGATTAAGCCACACAAATCAACATTATGTCCTTCACGTTTGCATCCCACGCACATCTTCTTGTCTCCACTCTGCTATTTCGGCTTTTCCTTGTTTCTCCATTTGCCTTTGTTGGCTCCTTCTGCTTGCTGATCTCGATCCTGCCTTTGATCTAACTCCCTCTTAGGCTTGAATTGCTTCTTTGCTTTTTCCTTGTTGTTGTAGAGGATTTGGTCAGAAACATCCTTGTGATCAAGATGCTCTCGAGCTTCAACTTCTTCTCAAATCTCGACAACAGCCTTTTTGAGTGTCAGAGTAGGATCCTTTGCTAGCAGTGTTCTGGTTGTCTGGAAGGACCTTGGTAAAGCTCTCAATAGATAAGTAAGTTGCTTCTCTGCTAATACTATATTTTTTGCTCCAGAATTGTGTTGTGAAAGGAATAGATCCTTCATCTTCCTAATAAAAGAAGTGAAGTCCTTACCATCCCATTGTAGGTTTGTTAGCTGATCTTCGAGCACCATGATCTGACTGCTTGATTTCGTCTGAAATCTTGTGAGTAATGTATCCCACATCTCTTTTGCTTGAGAGAGTGTAGCCAGGTCAAGAGCTAGGCTATCCTCGATGGATGATGATAGCATGGCTATTGCCTTGTCATGCTTCTCCCTCCATTCGCGTAGCTCCTTGTCTATAGTTGTAGGCATCTCCTCGATGACATCTACCTAGGGAAATAATCATTCTCCCTTTAGTATCAACGAGGTCTTAAATTCCCATGCTAGGAAGTTAGATCCTGATGAGTCGAGAATTGTACAGATCTTCGATTGTGTACTGCTTATTGAAGCCATTGTTGTGAATTGTGTTCTCACTTTTGATGGTTCTTTGTTTGAATGCTTAGCCTCCTGGATTTGATAGCTTTGTGGCTATGTCAGACTATGACAAGTGCTCTGATACCACTGAAGCAAAAAAAAAAAAAAATTGAATGCAAATATCAATCAAGCTCTGTAACACAATGAAACGAAACTAGATGAAACAAAGCAAAGCGAAACTTGAACGAGCTCTGATATTGACATTGTGGAAGCGAAATCAAATTAATCGCAAACGAAATCAATTTGGATGGAAGTTCAAATATGATTGCTAGTCACTACCTGCTATATCATTCCTACAATCCTCCAGAAACTAGACAGACACTGCTTCATAGTCTTGATTCATGGCATCATACCAATCCTTGGTATTGAGTGCCTCTTCAACATCCTTTGGCTCTTCATGTTAGATGAAATATGCAAAATTGGTGGAATCAAGCTCCACTTGCTTGCCTTTGTCATCATAAGAAATCCTCTTAGGCTCAGATCTCTCTCTAGATGTCCTCCTAGGTGTGCAAACCCGAGGAGACGCCTCCTCAAATCTCAACCCCAACAAGTCTTGATGGTCTTCAATAGGCATGATAGGTGATGGATCTTGAGGTGACTTGATCTCGGCCACTTTAAATGATGGATGCTTCATGGAATATAACATCTCTACTTTCAATCACTTGAGAAGTAGAGAGCACAAAGACTCTATAAACCTTTTTGGTGGATGAGTTTCCAACCATGATCCCTTTGCTAGAGCATGGATCATCCTTCTTCCTTGTTTCCAAGGAAATATGTGCAAAACAAATAGTGCCAAATACTCTAAGGTGATCAACCTTAGGCTTCTTTTCGCATAAGACCTCATATGGTGTCCTTCCTCCAAGAGCAAGATGTGGGAGCCTATTGCAAAGATAATTTGCACAATTTATACCTTCTCCCCAAAAGTCTTTAGGCAAAGTTGCTTCAATCCTTATGGCTTTTGCACATTCACATAAGGATCTATTCTTCCTCTCGACCACTCCATTTTGAGATGGTGAATAAGCACAAGAGAACTCCCTCTTTATACCTTCTTGCTTACAACAGTCATGGAATTTGTTGGAGATATACTCTCCTCCTCCATCACACCTCAAAGCCTTGATCTTGAATGGGAATTGCTTCTCGACATATTCTTTGAATATAAGGAAGTGATCATACACCAAAGACTTAGAAGTAAGAAGATATAGCCATGTAAATCTTGTGAAATCATCAATAAAAGTCACAAAGCAAGTGGCTCCTCCCTTGCTTTGGGATGATGAGAAGTGCACATCCGAGTGTATCAACTCCAAAGGATGAGTGCTTTTGATGGAAGATCTTTGATATGATTTCTTATGTGATTTTGCAATAGCACAAGCCTCACAAGGCTTGATCTCCTTGGAAAGATTCTTTGGTAAGCCAATAGCCTTGGATTCTTTGCACATAGAAAGCATATATTTGTAGTTGGGATGTCCCAATCTCTTATGCCATAACTCCTCCTTGGAAAGCTTTGTCTCAAAAGCAATATCACAACTCTCTCTTGGATCAAGCTTGTATATGCCTCCAAATCTTGATTCATGTGCAATTTCTCTTGATAGTACAAGTATCAATATTGAATTACACATCAAGGCCTCCATCAATAAGTTGGCCAACGAATATGATATTCTTTGTAAGATTAGGCACAAAAAGAACCTTGTTGAGAGAAAGAATTTTAGAAGATGAGGTCTTCAAGGGAATACTCCCTATGCCTTCAATATTGCATTCTTGGTCATTTGCTGTATAGAAAGTCTTCTGAGCTCCTCCATAAGGCATTATAGATGTGAAGGACTCCTTGGAGCTACACATATCAAAAGATGCTCCACTATCAATGTACCAAGATCCATCCTTCTTGAGAGGTGTAGATGAAAAACTAGAGACCAGAAGAGGTCCCACTCCATCACTTGCAATGGAGTTTTCTTTCTCATTTGAAAGGTTGGCTTGCTTAAATTGATTCTTCTTCTTGAAGCAATTTGTTGCATAGTGCCTCATCTTTCCACAAAAGAAGTATTTTATATTTTTCTTCTTCTTCTTTGAGGTAGAAGCATGAGAGGTGTCATCCTCCTCTCCATCTTGGTCTTTCCTTTGCTTTGTCCTTGGAGAAGTGTTGGTGTTGCTTCTTGCTCCTCCCTTTGTGCTTGGCAAAAAGAGCTTTGCCATTATGGTTGATTAATAACTTCTCCATCCTTAATAGCTTGTTCTCTTGCCTTGATTCTTCAGCCATTAGCACTCCTTGCAAAGCCTCCAAAGTAGGTAGATCCTCCTTGATGGCATAGGATTGGACAAGATTCTCATACTCAAGTATGACTTGGACTAGCTCACTTTGATTTATGGATCCCAATGCAAGTATGAGTATCTTTCACTCTCAACACATAACTAGTGGCACTCTCATCACTCTTTTGAGAACTTTGGAAGGCTTGGTCTCTAAGAGTGAGGCGTCTTGAGGTATTTTTGGCCTCATAGATTGCTTTGAGGGTATCCCAAACATCCTTGACTGATGTACTAGCAATGAGTGCCCATCATACCAACCGATCCCAGATACTTCATTGATCAAATGTGACATCTGCGACTTTATGGGTCATACATCCCTCTATTTCTATTACAATTCAAGGAACCAGCCTCACAACCAGTCAGGGGAACATTATCAACCTCCTAGACACCAGTTTGTTTCACAATATCAAAATCAGCATTATCCATCAAGAAACAACCAAGTCCATATACAAGAGTTGCCCAAACAATCTAGACATGAACCTCCACCACAACTGGCACTCTTAGGACCACCTCCAAGGGAACAACCTGATCTAGGAGCACAAAAACATAGACACCCTTGAGAATCTGCACAAACACATCTTGTAGAAAACTCCTACGATCACTCATATCATCACGATACCACACTTCCATCTGTTAGTTCTCAACAATATCCAACCGACAACTCATGCTCGTGCAAACAGAATGAGTATTCCACACCACTAGAAAGTCCAGCATAGCTAGTCATCCAAGATGGTTATGCTATTGCCCTAGGATCAATGAGCAACCGCTATTTTATTTGTGGCAAAACTGGCCACTTCATGGTTGACTGTAAAGTTAAGAACCAATACCATGTGGAGTGTCCAGACTGTGTTCGCAAACACAGTCTCAAAGATTGCCCTAAACAACCTAACAAGATCCTTCCAACACGTCATATATCATCCGAGCCTATTAGAGTTTTCACTAGAGCACAACGCCAACACCAAGAACAACAGCAACACAATGCTAAATCAGCTGACCAACATGGAAGCCACTTGTTAGCTTCCACATTGCCCTAAGACTACCCAAATCCAAACATGGAACAAAGGCAGTACAATGAATTTAGAGATGAGTTTTTGTGAGAGGAAGAACATACGGAAAGTATGTTATCTGCTCAACTCCTTGGAAAAGAGCAATCCCTACAGGGACTTGAATTATTTTCTAGCCTCCTGCAAGTTCAACTCACTATGCCATTCCATAGTGCACTAAAATCTTTCACCGGGCTTCAATGATATATCCATTGTAGTTTTCAGCTACCTACTATTCCTGATGACCAGTGAAAAATATAAGAGATTCCTGAATTCCCCAGATTCCTATGAATCTACTGAATGTAGGTGTTGCTAAGGGGACTAGCATCACCTTGCCTTTGTTCTATAAAGACTATCCCGTAGTATCTGCTATCCTTGATAGCAGATCAGGCATTAATATAATGGCTTTGTCCTTGGAAAAGTCATGGTGCTTCCATATCCTTGATCAACCACGATACAAACTTCGCATGACTGATCAACGCATTACAGACCCTATTGGTCATTTATCAAATATCAAAGTTCGAATAGCAGGTGTCAAATTTGTAATCGATTGTGTCATCTTAGACTTACTAGAAGATGCTTATACTTATAAACTCCTTCTTGGTACACCCTGGCTCTAGATGGCAGGTGTTGTCCAAGATTGGAACATAGCAAAATCACCTTTGGCAATCACAACAAACGAGTCACTGTTGACTCAATTGGCCATGTCAAGCCCACTAAAATTTATGATGATTGGTCATCCACAACTTATGACGAATCAGATAGTGTCTCGATTCAACCAAAAGGCCACTTTACAAGATCCACGGACATAATAAATTGGGGTCAGGCACTAGCCACTGCGGACTGTGCTGATTCCAATCGATGTCATATCAAAACCGCTGCAGAAGATGTGGATATTCTACCATCTTCTCTCTTGACTCCAATGGATCTGCCAGGAAGTTATCGTCACCCCCAATGTCAGTGTTAACTTCTGGAAGGTCAGGGATGGAGTGATCTGGAGAGGGAGGTGCAGGAATGACAGGTTTAGGAGGAGGTGGGTTTAACAAATTGTACGCCCCGCACCAGAGGAGTGAAGTTGTTGAAGGAACTCGTCCCGTTGGACTTTGTACGTGTCAGCTGGACCTTTTGATGGGCCCATTAATCTGCTAGGAGGTGGTGGAGAGAGGGAAGATGAAGAAACATGGTAAAGTCGGAATGAATGTTTCAAAAAATTGAAAGTGGAATAAGATGAGGAGTTAAAAGTTGGAGGGGGAAGGAGAAAAACTCCGGAAGCAGCTTCGGCTCTCTGGCTACCCGATCTCGAGCTCCCATATGATGGTCGGGATTGCCCATCCTTATTGCATGTTCCGTCATCTCCATCATTTTCCTGTGGTTTCTTTGAAAGAGCGCCTGCTTGGGCCTTGCACGTCGTGTCCCACAACTGGTTCACCTTGTCCAAGACTTGCTGCAGGGCCTTCCTTGTATCTTCTAGCTACTTCTGGGACTCAAGGATGATCTTTTCCTGCTTGGCCACAATATAAAATAAAAAAAAATGGCTTTCCGTTTCTGGATCAGCCGCACATTCTTCTCCATCCGGATGGTTGTGGCCTGTGTGGCCTGGAACTATATGTTCTCGAACTTTATTAAAGGGGCACCAACTATCATTTCACCTGACGATCCATCTTGTACTTGGTCGATCTGGACCATCTGGTGCTTCAGTTGCTGCTGGACCTCTTCTAATGTGGTCTTCTACCCGGCCATCATGGATCTGATTTTTTTTATCTCTTTTTCTCTTTCTTTGGCCAACTTTTGTTGTTGCACAATTTCTCGGTCCTAGTACTGGACCTTGTTCTCGAGTACTTGGTGTTGGCTTACCAACCAATGCATGTGGTAGCTTGCTTCGGATAGGCCGATCATTGAGCACTTAGCTGCTTCAGAGAGCTTCTCAGGGTTAGTGATGGTTGGGTACTGATCAGAGACATGAGATGGTGAAGCTAATCCAAAAAATAAACGTTCTATAGGAAATGAAGACGGAGGTGGATGGAGTGGAGAAATAATGCTAGTAGCAATGGTGGTTGTTGTGGTGGTGGTGGTGGTGGTTATTGGGAGGGTCAGACTTCCTCCTGGCTGATCTTCTTTTTCTGGTTCATCATCACTTATCTCCATCAGGTCCGCGAAATCAAAATATTGTGAAGTATCCAAGGTGTGGATTTGATGGGCCTGTGGCTGTTGACCTTGTGGCTGCTGGGCCACTTTCGTGTCTTGGGGAATGGAACTCCCCACTCCTCCCCCCCCCCCCCCCCTCCCCCCCCCACGAAAAAAGTGTCGTTGGTGATGTTGGTGGCATTGGCATGGTAATTAACATTGGTGGGGTGGTGACTTTGTCTGGTGGCACAACGTGGGTTATATCCGTGTCTGCTGCTGCCGATGATGTGGCTGCTCTGTCACCCCCGGTGTGTAAGGGTGAGGAGTGTGTTGGAGAGGCTGCATTCGAACTTCCATCATCTGAAGCTGAATCGTCTGATGATATTCCATCAGGTGATTTCCTCCTGGCCTGGAGCTTCCTGCGTATGCGTTGTTGCCTTGTGTTTGGCAACTGGGCCTTGGAGGTATCGGCCTGTTGTGCTTCTGAGGATGCTGCTACTTGTGGATCTGGTTGTGGGCTTTGTGGCTTGTGTACCAGCAGAATAATACTAGTGTTTACCCTTTTGGGTGGAAGCCCCAATGGTGGGTGTTGTTGGAGTCTGGGCCCATTTTGTACTTGCTAGAGTGTGATATCAGTCATGAGATACTCCAGGACGGTTATTGAGTGCTTGTTCTTAACACACTCATGAAGGCAGTTCGAAGCAAACTGTGCCCAATCATAGAGGTTTTGGGATGCAGTCATGAATCTGCCATCATTTGGAAGAGGGACATGGGTACCCGCAGCACTTTTGTCCTTAGACTTTGTGTGCATCTGGTCAAATATGCACATGATGTTTGCAGCTGTTGATTGATGGCCTCAACGTGGTACCCATCTTTATTCTTCCATTTGTCTATTCACAAATCTATGTATTTGAAATAGGCTGTCTACGCAAACTTCTGGAGCGTCCTTGTCGCATTTGGCCTCCGAGAGAACCCGAAGGGTTGCAAGTCGGCCGCCACAAAAGATATGTTATAAACATAGTTCCTAACAGGGGGAACTATGAGTTGGCACAATCTTGCCGTAGCATTATAATTGGTGTACACCATATGTATTAGGTACGGACTTTGATACCCCATCAGGATAGGGATTTGGAACTCGATTGCCTTGAAAAATGATTCTGTCTGCTAATACTAGGTCTGCATCCCTGTAATATCCAATTTGCACAGCTGGATGTCGAGCTTATTAGCAACAGGGTCATCGGAACTGGAACTGGAGTTGGATGACATGGTGTAAAAATGGAAGAAATAGGGGTCTGAAAAAAGTATGTTGGTTGAGATTTGAGACAGGGTTAAGGATGCGTCAGTTGAGATTTGATGGAGGCTTCAATTGAGATTTGATGGAGGCTTTGGTTGAGATTTGATGGAAGCTTCGGTTGAGAGTTGACAAAGGCTTCGATCGAGATGGGATGTAGACTTCGGTCGAGATAGAATGGAATGGCTCCGGTCGAGACTGGTAGGAGAAGCTGCCCTACGTGGTTGTGGTGGCCTCGCCAGGTAATCATCTAGGGCCTTAGTGCCCATATCTTTTTCCTTTGCCAATTCGCTTGTTGACAGCTCAGCTGCACCCGTGTCTTTTCTAGGTGATACACCCATCATCCCACTTATGATGATTGACCCGATTCCTATAGCTTGGTGCCCAAGAGAACCTAGCGTCTCTATTGCCTATGTTTTCGAAGAAGGTATTCTTTCCATGGATGATGTTGAAATGATGAGTAAACATGTACTCCTTTATCTAGATGCCCAACGTTGTCCGCCAAAATCAATTCCTCAGGAGATCAAGTCACCAGGGTCGTTGGCTCATGTCCAACTGACATCCAAAGTACCCAACACACAAGCATATAGGCCCAAGCCCAAATTACACACATGGGATGTGTATCTTGACGAAGTTTGGGATACAATCGATGACGACATGATAAGTGAGACAACAACAACACCCACTTACCTCGGTTACAGAAAAATAAAATTATCAATACAAAATTAACCGAGCATCAAAAACAGATGCGTGAGAAGCTTAAGCAGCCAATTAAGCCCTTGTCTAAAGGGACATAAACCAAACCATCAGACCAAGCTTCCACGTCCAGCAGTGACTCAACACAAACGATTCCCAAAATTTCAGAAAACTTTGTGGAACCACCTTTTGATCTTCCACAAAAATTTAAAGATTTCACAATGGATGACGTTGTTATCCAGTTACCACAGCCACACCGGGAACCTACACCAAGTTCCAACTCCTTTGAAGGACCAGCTAAAACGATGTCGTTAAACCTTAAAGATCTTGACGAGGAGATGGATCGCAGAGTTCATGTTGGTGCACACCTTTCGTCCGAACAACTTTCTGATCTGGAAACTTTATTTTGCAAATACAGAGATGTATTTGCATGGAACTATACAGAAATGAAAGGAATTCCGCCTGAAGTAGTGGTTCATACAATTCCTTTAGAAGACAACGCTAAGCCTATTAGGGCAAAATCTTACAGAAGTAACCTCATCTATTGCGAGAGAATCGATGAAGATATTTAGAAATTGCTAGATGCTGGATTGATTTATGAAGTCCAACATACTGATTGGGTATCACCCATTGTGGTTGTACCCAAGGAAAACGACAAACTTCATATCTGTGTCGAAGAAAGACCATTTTCCCTTGCCTTTAACAACCCAAATATTAGAGGAAATGGCAGGAGCTAAAGCTTTCAGCTTCTTGGATGAATTCAACAGTTATTTCCTTGTTCAAATAGCCCCTGAAGATAAACATAAAATGGTCTTTGCCATAGAGGACTGGGTTTATGCTTATAATGTCATGCCTTTTGGCTTATGCAACGCCCCTTCAACGTTTCAGAGGGTCATGCAATTGGCCTTCCAAGACCTCTTACATCGGATTGTCAAGATTTATCTCGATGATCTGGGTGTACATTCCTTAGCTGCTATGTACCTTGACGCACTGGAGAAAATCTTCATTCGTTGTCGTAGATTTGGAATTTCGCTAAACCCTGATAAGTGTCAAATCTGGGTCACCCATGGGGTAGTACTTGGACATATAATTTCAAAGGACGGTATTTCTACCGACCCTTCAAAAATCAAGGTAATAGTTGAAATGCCCTTACCTACAACAGTGAAGGAAGTGTACGTCTTCCTCGGTCACACAAAATATTATTGCATCTTTATAATCAATTATGTCAGCAAGGCACACCTCATTTATCTAGTTCTGGTAGATCCTCGATGGACCAAAGAACGCATTAAAGTCTTTGAGGAGTTGAAAACAGCCCTTACCATGGCACCCATACTCCGTTCGCCAAACTACACGAAAGAATTTCATGTGCATACTGACGCCAGTAAGTATGCCCTTGGAGGTCTTCTTGCACAACCGGACAAGTATGGCAAGAATTTTCCAATATATTTCTTTAGCAGACAATTGGTGCCTGCTGAAGTAAACTATACAACCACTGAACGAGAAGCAGTGGCGATGGTCTATGTTGTTCAACAACTAAGACATTATCTACTAGGCCAGACCTTTGTCTTCTACACCGACCATCAAGCCCTATTATATATTGTTAATAAATCCTGTAAAACGGGACGTATAGCTCGATGGCTATTGATATTAGAGGAATTTAATTTTCGCGTAGTCGTTCGGAAAGGAACCCAACATTTCATGGCAGATCACCTTTACTGGCTCCCTAATGCTGAAAAAGCAACTACACTAGTCAACGATAATCGTCCTAATGCATGTCTTTTTCAGATTGATGCTACACCCTTATGGGCTGAGGAGATCACTTAGTTTCTAACAGACTCAAAGGAGGCCTGAATACGGTCGCAAAACAGAAATTTTTGCTTAAAGTAGTGCCCTTTCAGCTAATCGTCGGACTACTTTACAAAAGGAGCATTGACGGTATAATTCGAAGATGCGCTTATGAATCTGAGATACAACCTATCATATCTCAGGCTCATGAGGGCATTGGCGATGGTCACTTCTCTGCTGAAGCAACAGCTAAGATCATCCTTTGAGCAGGCTTGTGGTGGCCATCATTATTTAAAGACACATTTGTCGTCATTAAAACATGTGATGTATGTCAGAGAGCCAAGAAAAATACGAAAGCAGACTTCACCCCTTTAACTCCCATTATAGAAGACAAAGACTTCCATAAGTGGGGAATTGACTTTGTTGGACCAATCAGCCCAGTAGCAAAACATACCCAAGTCCGTTATATCCTCATAGCCACAGATTACGCCACTAAGTGGGTTGAGGCTCGGGCAACAAAGGACGCCAACACAAAGACTATAGCGTGTTTTCTTTACGAAAATATTAATACACGTTTTGGTTGTCCTATAGAGCTCGTTAGTGATCACGGCACGCACTTTTTAAATACTGTCATTGATAATTTGCTACCTATTACCTTGTGGTTCACCGAAAGAGTACACCATACTATCCTAGATGTAATGGCCAGGCCGAATCAACTAACAAGACGATATGTAAGATATTGACAAAGATAGTTGAAACCACTCTGACTGGGAAACGAAACTCTTCTTAGCTATCTGGGCTTACTGCACCACCCCGAAGAAAGCCACTGAATGGGTTACTCCATTCCATCTAGTGTATGGTCAAGAGGCGGTAATGCTTGGATTCTTAGTCCTTTCTCTCAGAATCATGGAAGCTTTCTCTACAGATCTCTGTGAGAAAGCTACAGTTGAGCAACAAGTCAAAACCAGGCTCATATCTTACCACGCACAACTAGTCAACAAAAGACGTCAAAAGGCCTGGCATGACCGTCACTTGCGAAACAAGGATTTACACTTAGGTGACCAGGTGCTTCTTTATACATTGAAAAAGCACCCCGACAAATTGAAATTCCGAAGTGAGGGACCATATATTATCAATGAAAGCTATCCTAGTAGTGCAATCAAGCCACAAACACTTGATGAAATACTCCTAGACATTGTCGTCAACGGTGGTCGTCTATGGCGGTATTACGAGGAGTTGTTTTTTGTTGACCCAATTTAACACTTTTTCTCTGGTATGTATTCTATATTTTATATTTTATATTTTTTATTTTTTATTTTCTTATTTCCTTGCTTGTTATTCTCTTTTTGCATGCCTATTTTTGAACTCTTTTCTTGTTTATAATTCATACCGGTAGTTATTTACTTTCTATGCATTTTTTTTCTTCTATAAATACCCATTTGTCATGAATGTTCTAGGTCAACAAATGATAGACTACACCATATGAAATAGATTTATCACACTTTAGGCCCATCTCATTTCTGTCTGTCTGATATCTCAATATTCCCAAAGCATACCATCAATCATTGAGATACTTCTTTTCCATAAGAACTTCTACTTTGAGCCATAGTTATATTCTCCCTTTGAAGCTCTTCACTTGCATCACATAGCTCCATTCCTCCATACAAGGTCTCTGTCAGATCTCAACCGATGAGTTTCCGTCAAATCTCGACCGGAGCATTTTTGCGTTTCTGTCAAATCTCGACCAAAGTGTCCTGTTGAATCTCGACCGGAGTGTTTCCATCAAATCCCAACTGGAGCGTTTCTGTCAAATCTCAACTAGAGCGTTCTATTGAATCTCGACCAAAGCATCCTGTTGGATCTTGACCGAAGCGTCCAGTTGGATCTCAACCGAAGTGTCCTGTTGGATCTTGGCCAGAGTATTCTATTAGATCTCAACCGGAGCACCCACTCCAATCTCGATTGGAGGTTCCAAATTCAAAACTCAACGAACCGGCATGTCACATCTCATCTGAAACCAGATGACGGCGTCCATAAATGCCATCACAGTGACGCCATTCACACCTCAACAAAGTGCAAATTTTGGCATTTCTTGCAACAGTCTGTTGGCGATCTTCTTGCTCCTGTGCATGATCCTGACGCTCTTTTGTTCAATGCTTCTGTCATCGTTTACACTCCACCTCCACCGAGTATCCACCATCGTCGTTTGATTACCATTCAGAGCGCCATCACCAAACCTTTCCAAACCTAACATCGCCGACAGAATACACATCAATTTGAAATTTTTCGCATGCTGAGGGGTAGTGTCACGTGAGCATTCATCACACTCTCGTTACACTATTGGATATAACATCATCAACATAAAACACTTGTTTTTTCCTTCCAGTTCATTCACCACCTCCATACATCCATTTCGAGTTTTAAGAAAGATACAATTTTGTGAATCCTTCAGGGTTGATCACGAATAGAAATGTTTCGAGTTCACGTTCGTTTCTCATCCTTTGTCAAAAAAGTGTGTAGAATCGAAATTTGTCTGATCAGGTGTTCTACAGCTCCCTATCAAAGTGGACAGTTGGATTAACCCCAATCTTCTTTGCTGCTTCTCGAACAAAGCTTTACTGAGTGGCTTCATAAAGATATCAGTTGTCATTTCCTCTGTGGGTATGAAGACTGTCTTCAGTATCTTCTTCTCGACTAAGTCCCGAATAACATGATATTTGACAACTATGTGCTTCAATTTTGAATGAAATATAGGATCTTTTGTAAGATAGATTGTTGAAGTGTTATCCATTAACAAGACATAAGGTTCAGAAATAGATTCATCAAATCCTTCCAACATAGAAAGCTAAATCTTGGTTTGGTGCATTTCTTGAGTAATCTCTCCATTTGTCTTGTGATTTTATGCTTCTAATGGTTTCTAAGCTTAGTGTACTTCATTATTTGCTGGTAGTCCGTACTCTGACAGGTCTTCACACGTGTGAAACCAACAAGTACAAGTTTTGATCATATTTGATTGTTCTTGTTAGATTTGTTAATGTAGATTTGATCTAGTGCTATCAAATCTTATGTAGATTGGTAGATCAATCTAATCTAACACCCAATCACACTTGTGGATCTGATTTGGATCCATTCTTGGTCCTTTTTGCTGTACTTTCACACATATTCCTTTGAAGTAAGGAAGAAAGAGGAAGCTACTTCATTTATAGAAAATTTCATTGGCTATAGTGATTGTAGAAAGGAATATAGGATTTATGATCCTATCTTTAAGAAAGTTAAAGTATGTAGAGTTGTACTCTTTGATGAATCTAACATCCTTGATGTTGATGTAAAGGATCCTACTTTGGATGGTGATGATGAAGGACCATCATCAAGTCAAAAGCCAAGGAGAACATCAAGGGAAAGACAAATGCCTTCAATATGATGAAAACGGTAAGCAAGTAGTTTCTGGAAATTATGTTGTTTTCCTAGCCTCTTTTGATGAACCTACAAGTGTAGATGAAGCAAGGAAAGAAGAGGAGTGGATCCAAGCAATGGATCTTGAGTATCAAGCTCTTATGAAGAATGGAACATGGAGATTGGTGGAGTTGCCTAAGAACAAGAAAGCCAATTCATAACATGTGGAGTTGCCTGCACCTGAAACAACAAGTACAATGATACTAGATAGCAATCATACAAAAAAATCACAGACAAATGACTAGAAACCTCACAAAAGTGTAGAGTGCAAAAGTCTCATCAATCTTCTTAACAAAATGATGATCCTTTTATGGATCAAGTACATCCATGAGTCTGGTACAGTCCAGCAGGCTTTCACATGTGTGAAGAGTGCCACATCACTCAGATCTATCCATTTGATCCTTATCCAATAGTTGACCTTCTAAAGTATGACTAAAATCCAAAAAGCTAGTCTCCTAGAATATAGGAATATTCTCTACAAAATAGGATCTAAGGAAAATGGTCAACTCTTATCTTCTAGTACTCTATACACACGTGTGAACATCCACTTGCCATGTGGGAGCATTTACTCATGCACATGCAAGGAAAAGCTAATTTGTAGGTGACTAGTCAACTTGACTAAAAACTAGTCATTTCATGTTCACACTAACTAGAATGATACAAAATCAATTTGGATACATACAAACATGAGAAGTACATTCCTTCACACGTGGGAACAGGCTCCACACATGTGAAATCAGATCATCAACATATTCTAATTTTGATCAATATTTACATGAACCAATGTCAAGTGAGAAGTGACAATTTTCAACACTCCTCCTCACTTCTAACTTGGCAAATCTAGTGTACATCTATTTACAATTCCAAGAGCATATCTTAACTTAAAAAATGGATCTTTGGACAATAATTTGGTTAAGATATCAGCTATGCATTCGGATGATGGTACATGATGTAGTTGCACTTCCTTGGATTGTACCTTCTCCCTCACAAAGTGGTGAGCTATCTCAATATGCTTTGTTCTAGCATGGAAGATAGGATTTGAAGCAATTTGTTGAGAAGCTTGATTGTCACAAAATATGTCAGGGATCTCCTCGGCCTCTAGCACATGTAATTCCATCAAGGAAAGCCAAGATATCACTCCTCCACAAAGAAATGTTGCAAATGCACTAATTGACTTCCTATTTATCTTGTCACCTGCAAAATCTGAATCCGAGTAGGATCTCAAGTGCAAGTTAGATCCTTCATAAAGTATGCCAAAAAATCTAGTACTAGAAACATATCTAAGTACTCTCTTAGCACTTTTCCAATGATGAACTAAAGGAGCTTGCATACTTTGACTCAACTTGCTTACACAAAAACTTAATCAGGTCTAGTGATGGTTAAATATATTAGAGAGTCTATAAGCTTCCTAAAGAGGGTGATGTCCTCAAAGGATGCTTCATCACCTTCATTAGTTGCTTTCACAACATGCTCCATAGGGGTGTCAATCTCCTTACAATCTTTCATACCAAATCTTTCAAGAATGGAAGTAGCATACTTAGATTGACTTATGAAAGTACAATTGCTACTTCGAGACACTTCTATCCCAAGTATAAACTTTAGGAAGCCTAGATCTACCATCTTGAACTCACTAGATAAGTCAACTTTTACTTTGCCTATGCCATCATCATCATTTCCTATCATAATGATGTCATCAACATAAAGAACCAAAATGATGATCTTTCCTTCATTACATTTGAAATATAAAGAAGGTTCATAAGCACTTAGTACAAAGCCAAGGGAATAGAGAAAATCATGCAACCTAGAGTAGCAAGCTCTAGGTTCTTGCTTCAAGCCATATAGGCTCTTCCTTAAGTAGCACACCTTTTGCTTCTCACCAACCTTGATGAAGCCCTCGAGTTGCATCATGTAGATTTCCTCTTCTAAGAAGCCATTCAAGAAGGCATTTGTCACATCCATTTGGTAGAGATCCCATTTGAACAAAGTAGCAATGCAAATGATTAATCTAATAGTTACAAGCTTAGCTATAGGTGCAAATGTTTCTTCATAATCCAATCCTTTTATTTGAAGAAATCCCTTAGCAGCAAGCCTAGCTTTGTACTTACTAATAGATCCATCTTGATTGTACTTAATTCTATAAATCCACTTACATGCAAGTGGTTTCTTTCCTCTTGGAAGATTTACAAGATTTCAAGTATGATTCGCTTCTAATGCATCATACGCTACTTGCATTGCATCTCTCCAAACTTTAGATTTATATGCTTCTTCAAAAGATGATGGTTCTTCAAGCAATGTAGCTAAAAAAGAGTAAGAGGTAGAAGATGTAGAGCCTTCTTTTTGCTTTCCCTTGTCCACATAGGTAAGCCTTGAGGGCTCGGCCTTGCTCCTTGATGATCTTCTCGGCCCCTTTTGACTCGGATCCAGATCTCCATCTTCGGGTTTGTCATGATCCTCCTCGGGTTTGTCAAGATCCTCCTCGGATTTGTCAAGATCTTCAATGCACAATGGGTTAGATCCATTTGACAAGTTCTTAGCAAATTGTGACTCATCAAAAAGTACACCCCTGCTTACCTTTACTTTCTTGGATGTAGGACCATATATCCTATATCCCTTGCTATTTTCTCCATAGCCAACAAAGATTTCTTTGAAGGAGGTAGCATCTTCTTTCCTTCTAGTCTCCAAAGGAATGTGTACATTACAAGTACATCCAAAGATCTTAAAATCTTTTACATTGGGTTTCTTATCAAACAAGGCTTGATAAGGTGAGATCCCATCTATAGCAAATAATTAGCACATGTTATGGCTTCTCCCCAAAATGAGATGGGTAGTGATGCATCAAGCCTCAAAGACTTTGCACACTCACATAGACTCCTATTTTTCCTCTCGGCCACCCCATTTTGTTGAGGGGTGTAGGAACAAGTGTATTGTAACTTAATACCATTGATCTCACAAAAGTCTTTCATTTTATTGGAGGTGTACTCTCCTCCATTATCACATCTTAGTGCTTTGATAGAAGTACTAAGTTGTTTCTCTACTAGAGACTTGAACTTAATGAAAGCTTCATAAACAAGACTTTTCTTTGATAGTAACTCAATCCATGTGAATCTAGTACAATCATCTATAAAAGTTACATACATCAAGGCACCTCCATTACTTGCATGTGAAAAACTATGTACATCAGAATGTATGAGATCCAAGGGAGGGAGAGATCTTGATGAAGATCTCTTGTAAGAAGACTTGTGTGACTTTGCAAGGCTACATGTCTCACACATCTTTCCACACTTCTTGAAAGATCTTGGTAGGCCGAGAGCTAGTTTCTTGCTTGCCATTGACTCCATAGATTGAAGATTAGGATGGCCTAATCTCTTATGCCAAAGCTCCACTTGAGTTAGCTCCTTCCTAGCCAAGTTCACACTTTCACTTGCAACATTAGCATCCAACTTGAAAAGTCTAACTTGCTTAATGCCACTAGCTATGCACTTATCATTTTCAAGATGGAACAAACGCCATTCTTGAAATGTACATCTAGTCCATTGTCCATTAATTCTCCTACACTAAGCAAGTTTCTTGAAATGGTAGGAACATACAAAACATTATCTAGATCTATCCTTTTAGATGTGCCTAAGCAAAGAGGTATAGATCCTATGCCATCTATCTAGGATCTATCTTGCATGCTTGATCACTAGCAGTGTATATTGACTTCTTAGAGTCATTACAAGATAGAAGAGTAGAAAAATAATGCTTGTTAAAGGACATGTGGGAACTAGCCCCACTATCTATCCACCATGTGTCTTGACTTGAAGTTGGTGTAGATGCAACCATTAAGGATGTGTTGAATCCATCCTCTTCTTCTTCCTCTTGAGAAATGTTCCCTTTATCTCCTTTGGCTTGTTGATTCTTCTTCAAGTAGCATTCTGAGGCAAAGTGTCCTTTCTTTCCACAAAGGAAACACTTTAGTTTTGCCTTGTTCTTCACTTTGACTTTGGAGGTAGATCCTCCATTCTTCATCTCGAACTCCTTGCCTTGATTTTTCTTGAATGGATTTTGCTTCTTCTTGCCTTTAGATGTAAAGTTATCTTTCTCCTCTCCTCCATTAAGTGACATGCTATCCATTCTTGTCTTGAGGTGTAGAAGCCTACTCTCCTCGGCCACAAGAACATTGTGCAACTTTTCAATGGATGGAAGAGAGTCTTGAATGGCAAATGATTGGACTAAGTTGGTGAACTCATCACCTAGACCATTCAAGATGATTTGTACTAGTTCTTGATTTTGGATCTTCTCTCCTATTGCACTTAACTCCTTGTTAAGAGATTTGATCCTAAGGACATACTCTTGTTTACTCTCTCCACTTCCTTTCATGCTTTGGAAAACTTGATTTCTTAGCATGAGGATTCTTGAAGTATTGTTGGATTCATAAATGCTCTTTAATGAATCCCAAGCCTCTTTGGATGAGGTACAAGAAGACACCTCTTTCAAGAGGTCATTGCATACATTTAACTTTATGCAATGTAGAGCTAATCTTGCTCTCTTCTTGTATTTGGCTTGTTCTTGGGGAGTTTGAGGCTCTTCCTCTACTCCTTGAACTATGTCATATAGATCATGGATCACTAGGAGTGATTCCATTCTCACTTTCCAAATGGAATAATTTGTGGAAGTGAGTCTCTCACTTGATTCCATCAAATATCCACCCATGGATGACATTTTAGAATGAATGCTTTTTTAAAAATCACAAAGATTTTTGAATTTTAAAAGATCTATGAAAAGGCCTAAAGCTTACTAGAATGCCTATAGGCTTGTCTCTATCAAACTACCACACAAGCTTGAATGATACTCAAACATCTTACCAAAAATTCCTAGCTTTCACTCTCACAAAAAAAATTGCTTTACACTTTTCTTAGAGATTTCACTTCAACTAAGGATCTGAACATATCAGCCTCTAAGATCTGATCTTAGACTCTAAAAAGAAATGCTTCAATGATCCAAAACACTATTTGGTCATAGGCATTAGCTAGAATGAATCTAGATCAATACTATGCTTCAAAAAGCACCAAAAATGAGCTAGTATTGTGATTTTGGGACCAACAAACACAAAGTAACTTGAATTAAAAGTTGCTATACGGTTTCACACATGTGAAAAGTACATACACAGCCTACAAGTCATTTTGATCCAAATGATTACAAGCTATCACTCTAGAAGAACTCGCCCTCACTAGTATTGGCCAAAAACAAATTTTGCCAATGATCTTCACAAGATTTATGATTCAATGATCACTCTCTTACTTAGCTCTGATACCAAGATAAATTTTACAATTTTTGGGACAATAATGATTGTACTTTATAATCATAGAGAGTTATTGGTTGCTTAATCGATGAATCTATCAAGTTCTACACATTAGATCTTGATCTAGATTCACTACACTTGGATTTAAGCAAGAGCAATGGATCAACACATCATTTTTTAGTGAGAGCAACCTCACACGTGTGGAGTACTGTCCATTGTATGGTCTGCACCTAAAACAACAAGTACAATGATACTAGATAGCAATCATACATAAAAATTACAAGACAAATGACTAGAAACCTCACAAAAGTGTAGAGTGCAAAAGTCTCATCAATCTTCTTAACAAAATGATGATCCTTTTATGGATCAAGTACATCCATGAGTCTGGTACAGTCCAGCAGGCCTTTACACGTGTGAAGAGTGCCACATTACTCAGATCTATCCATTTGATCCATCCTTGATCCTTATCCAATAGTTGACCTTCTAGAATATGACTAAAATCCAAAAAGCTAGTCTCCTAGAATATAGGAATATTCCCTATAAAATAGGAGGAAAATGGTCAACTCTTATCTTCTAGTACTCTATACACACGTGTGAACATCCACTTGCCATGTGGGAGCATTTACTCATGCACATGCAAGGAAAAGCTAATTTGTAGGTGACTAGTCAACATGACTAAAAACTAGTCATTTCATGTTCACACTAACTAGAATGATATAAAATCAATTTGGATATATACAAACATGAAAAGTATATCCTTTCACACTTGGAAACAGGCTCCACACGTGTGAAATCAGATCATCAGCATATTCTAATGTTTGATCAATATTTACATGAACCAATGTCAAGTGAGAAGTGACAATTTTCAACAAATAGCAAATGAGGATGCTTCTCTTCCAAAAATGGTAGATTTTCCTCCTTCTCATTAAGCATGGTAATAGTGTACAAATGGTGCCTTTTTGTAAAATGGGGAAGGCCCTTGCCCCTCAATCCTATTGGCTACTATTCACAATGATCCTATCCATTCATCTTAGACCCAACTTGATCCAAGGGTCCACAAAAAGTACATTAGAAATCACAAGATTCATGTGAGTCCCAATTTGGACCCAACTCTAAAAAGTGATCTCTAAGTTCAAAAATGACATTGGGCCTCTAGTTTTATTTTAATTCTAAGGCCCAAGTCATGTTTATTTTATTTACAATTTTATTTGCGTGCTCATTGGGCCATGGGCTTATGCAAGCAGGATGCCATGCCCTCGCAACACATTTTATTGGATGATTTTATTTATTTACACTTTGTTGGGAATACCCACAACAGGACCCACGGCCTGAAGTAGTGCCGATCCCTCGGCACTCTTCCGGTTTAGTGTAGCATCCTCTTTGCCCACCTCTGGTGGATAAGGTAACCCGTAACGTCTTCCATGAAGTTGAGACGGTCCAGTTTCTTTGAGTCCTTGGGCATGTGGAAGGACTTGTGGACTTCTTTAGCCATTCTTGATCGATCCAGGCTTGGAATCGGAGCGTCCAGGGTTTTCCAAGGAATGCAGCTCGGTAATATACATGAGCGACTGGCAGTTGATCTTTGACTTTGTTGGAAGCTAGCACCTTATTAGGATCAAAGAATATTGCAGGAAGAAAATCATCCCATCTAGTTTTGATCCCCATCAGGTATTCTAAGTCCCGGGCATAAGTAAATTGATATACTGGTTTTTGAACATGGTGAGAGCCCTTCTGGCGTCTACATCCGTCGTCCACCCATATTGCGATGGTATGATCGGCCAATTAAAATTATGAAGTGTGATCTTGTCCAGAGGGGTGCCGCATTCCGCCCATTTGGATCTTCGTGTACATGGCAAGAAATGCGCGTTCACCCATAATTGTTGTGGACTTGTCACGTA
Source organism: Diphasiastrum complanatum (assembly GCA_029204225.1). Lineage (NCBI taxonomy): Eukaryota > Viridiplantae > Streptophyta > Lycopodiopsida > Lycopodiales > Lycopodiaceae > Diphasiastrum > Diphasiastrum complanatum. The sequence continues at coordinate 47,761 of MU831758.1, forward strand.
GGCCCTAATGGTCGTAGGGTCTCTTTCGAATAACTGTTGACGCCACTCTAGTTGTGGTTGGAGGGCGGGTAATGCTTGCAGTTCTTTGCCCTTGATTATCTTAGCAGAAAACGATATCTACCAACCGCCTCGAGATGACTCGTGGGGATACTTTGATAAAAATTCATTAATTTTCTCCTCCACGGACTTCAGTCTTTGGAAGGCCCGGCTGGCAGATATCATGAGCGAACCTCTGGATGATGTGCCTTGGCTCTGGTCTTGTGTCTTAGCAGCCGTATCCATCTGCCCTTGGTCTTGGTCTTTGGACCCTTGATCTGTTTGAGATCCCCCTGTTGCCTGTTGGCTTTGATCTTGGCTGGTACTAGCCTACGCAACGTCAAAATTAGGTGGCGGTGGAATTACCATGGGGGTGGGTTGGGCCTTTGTGTCCATGAATTTTTGGCATGCCTTGAGGGCTTGTTTGGCCTGGGCGAGCTCATGTGTTGCGCTTGTCCAATACTTGTTGAACTCTGTCTGGTAGCTGTTTAAGGTTTGGCTATAAACCTGCACCTGACGCCGTAGAAGATTCATCTCTGATTGAGAAGTGGCCTTGAGTCCAGTGCAGGTTGAGATAACCAGATGAGCTTGTCATCTTGTAGGGCTTTGACCTCCGTCCCCAAGAGCGTATTCTCTACTTCTAGAAGGGTAAGTTGCACCTAGATGGGAGCAAGCCGTTGGGATGCTTCAGCTTGAAGCTCCTCCACCTTCGTGGAGGCCTCAGTTAGCGCATTGGAGAGACTTTGAATATATTTGTTGAGGCCCTCCTCCTTCTGCTGCAGCTTGGCAATCTCCTGGTGCCCTGCTTGTTCGTGTTGTTGAGCCAAAATCAGCTCTTGCTGCATGTTGGTGAGGTCTACTCGCAACTGTGTATTATTTGTCGCCAAGTGTAGTACCCTGCTTTCTAGAATAGCTTTGGCTACTACCGCATCCAGGATGTATTTTCTCAGAGTTTGGTACACCGTCGTTAGGTCCATGGGAGCAGCCAGTACACTGGCACTGGCAGGGGCTTGTGTTGTATTGACCCTGGCGACTGGTAAAATCTCGTCGTCATTATCTTCTATCAGGTTCTCATTGGACCTGATGCCATCTGGGGTGGTGGATCAGTTCGATCTGGCGATGGTACAAAAACTGTTTGAACAAATGTGTCATCAGACAACGGTTGGTTGTCCTCGGCAACCTGTGTCGGCGAAGCGGGTGGGGTTTGAGAAATAACTATGGAAACATGGGTGAGGGCGGTTTGTCCAAATGCGAGGATGGTAGGAACAGAGGGAAACTGGAGGGTGGTGTGGAGTATGGAAGAAGGTGAGGATGGAGCAGAAAGTGTCTGGCGTGGGGGTGAAAAATTGATAACTTGCATCCATGCTAGAGTGTCGGGGGATAGTTGTGAATTAGAATGATTGAATGTGAGAGGAGCAACGGTGGTGGCAGGAGTATTGGGACATTGGAAGAGAAGTAGGAGTGGTATCAACAGAAGAAACGAGGATGGAGACAGAAACAGATGTGGACGGAACATGAAGAGAAGTAGTGACAATAGAAATCAGAGTGGGGGGTTGTACGGAAGAAGAATTGGTGGTGGATGGAGTGGTTAGTGCAGCAGTGGAGACACGTCTTCGGGTAACAAGTGGAGATGTGGATGTAGAGGCAGCACCACGCATTCGTTTGCTGGCCGTTGTGTTAATAACTACAGGTTGGGAGGAGGTAGATGCTTGAGATGGTGGATAAAGGTTAGTATGTGGCACAAGGGTAGACAAGAGAGATGAGCATTGGAAACCGCACACTTTCGCCTCAAGAAGTGCGCAGGAAAAGTTACACAACAGGGGGCCTGCTGCGATTTGCTCACGGTTGTTGGGTGTCGTATGGCACAACAGAGGGGTTAGGGAATTTAAGAAAGGGTTCCACTATCTGACTCAGCAGCGTAGACTGGATTCTGTCCTTGCAAAATGTTGAAATAACCAGAAAGTTATTCAACAGATGCGCAGCCGCCTGAATGACGGGTTCCATGATAGCTTCTATCAGGTAACCATTGTTAGTCTGGATGGGAATTTCTGGTGTGGTTTGGGTGACGAATGGTTTGATCAGAGCCTTTGCGTGACGATGGGAGATGGGTTTACGATCACCGGACATAATGCCAATGGTGACCATTGAGTCAGCGTTAATCCTGACCTTGTACATGGTACCTTGGTACAGGAAGTGGAAACGAGCCTTGTCCTCATCCCAAGTGGCGTAAGCGTGAAGGGCGAGGCCCATGTTAATCTCAAAATGGAAGAGCGCCGGATAAAAATGCATTGCCGCTAGAAGTGGGCTGGCTGTCTGTAGCCATGGTTGGATCAGAGTGTCAGAGGGTAGAGGCCAAATCTGTGTGGCCTCGGGGATGTCACGTTGGATCACTTGTTTGGCGCCAGAGTCTTCAGGGGATGAGGAGGCCATGTTGGCAGTGATGATTAGAGGTTGAAAAAGTAAGAAAAACGGTGGAGAATGAAAAAATATGTGGAAACAGTAGAAAACTGAGAATGAGTGTTGGAGAACAAGGAGTGTAGCTTAGAATGCAAATCGGTGTTCAGTAATATCAGATAACAGCTGGTAGGAAGTTTGGTTGCAAATGGAGAACTTGGTAATTTCAAAGTAAATTTTGGCAAAGCTTTGCTAGCAAAGGTAACAAATGACTCATATTCAGCCCTTATATAGTGGAATTTAGAGTGCGTATTAGGCGAAATTCACTTTCTCTTGTTCAGTTCCACCCAAATTTTGGCAGGCACCTTCTTCACAAAATTCTAAGACCTCAGGGAAGTCTGCGAGAGTTCAGAAGGTGATTTGACTGCTATGCGAAGGTTCTGTGAGGGTTCAGACTGTTTGCAAGGGTTCAACTCTCGTAGGAAGTGATCTCTCGCACAACTTGTTCCTGTGATTGGATTTTCAAAATCAGACCGTGTAGGCAGGCTAGTTTCAGTGCTCTGATTTTATTTAGGCACCTTGCAAGGTTGGTAAAATGATCTTGATGCTCTACGAGGGTTCTGAAAATTCAGCTTCTGGGAACTCTTGCATACACTAAAAAATGATGATTCCTCCATCAAGAACTCTCGCAGAGATTTTCATAGATGCATCTAGGTCAGATATGGTGACTGTCCAATTTTCAAGAGCTATCTCCCAGGGGATCTCAAAAAATAATGAAAAAAGTGCTCTTTCAGAGTGTTTTTTGACGAGATCTCGAGATTTTCTGATTTTTAACTTTTGTAAACTAGTAATCAGCTTTATCTAGACTTGATCTGACTGTTGGTAGTTCTCTGGAAGTTCTAATAGATTCTTGGTGGTAGATCCATCAGTCAATCTGATGATCTGTTTTTTTTTTTATCCTATCAAGGTCTGGATCCTCCTTGGATTCTGATGGATTTCTTCGATCTTGCCAGATATGGCTGAATCTTGATGGATTTAGTTTGATTTGGCTTGATCTTCTTAGATCTAGCGGTGATGGTTGAGCAGATTAGCTTTTTGTAACGTGCCATGCTCAATCTGATCTGTCTCACTATGGTGGCCAATACTTGTGCAACCGGCTACCGTTGATGGGTGTGTCGAATGGCGTCCCATCTAGCTTTTCTAAGTTCATAGCTCCATAATTAAGAATTTTCTTGATCCTATAAGGACCTTCGCCAGTGAATTTTAACTTCCCCTTGATCGCCTTGATTTTATACATCAGGACCAGATCTCTTGAATGAAGATCCTTCTTTTGTAATCTACGATCATGCCAAGCTTTGCGTCTTTTTTTTTCAGCTGCCAGTGCATGCACAACTAGTAAGCGTGTTTCACAGAGTTTATGCAGAGCTTCGTGGCATAGCTGTAGAGATTTGGACTCATTAAGATGTTGCGCGGTGGCAATCCTTAATGAAGGAACTAAAAACTCTACTGGCATCATAGCATCCTGACCATATACCAATTGGAAGGGTATTTGATCAGTGCTATGTTGTCCTGAATGCCCACATTGCAGCATGCAACTTGTGTTCCCAATCTGATCTGCTAGCTTCAACTGTTTTCGTGAGCACCCTACACAGGATCTTATTGGATGATTCTGCTTGCCCATTACCACGAGGATAGGGCGTACTGGTTCTATGGATCATGAGGAATTCCTCCAACAGGACCTTGATAGTCTCATTGATGAAATGGCTTTCGCGATCACTGACTAGTTCCACCGGACATCCGAAGCGCACAATGATATTTTCATAAAGGAACTTGGCAGTGGTCCTAGCATCAGCTACTCTTACTGCCTTGGCTTTGACCCATTTGGTGAGGTAGTCTGTGGCTACGATTATGTATCGAGCCTGGGAACTCCTTGCTGCAGGGTGAATTGGACCAATATAATCCAATCCCCATTTTTTGAACGGTGCTTGGGCTAAGACTGGGTGCAGTAGATCATAGTTCAATCTCATTGGTCTCCTTGCCCTTTGGCACACATCACACTTTTTCAAGTATTCCTCCTTATCTTTATGAATCGTTGGCCACCAACATCCTGATTGCAGGATCTTGCGAACTGTAATGTCAGATGCAAAATGACCCCCACCCATGCCTTCATGTGAAAGCGAAATGATCTGGGTGGTCTCATGAGGAAGAATACACCACCGAAGAATTCCATCAATACAACTGGTTGGCAATCAGCTGATAAGGTCTAGCCTTCAAAATCAATTTCCGATGTTCCGCCTTTGGTAGTGATTTGTCTGGTTGGCCACACATTAGATATTCAACAATGTCGGCAGCCCATTCTGGTACTGTGTCCACGTAAAGTAAGACAGCATCTGCTAACTCATCGTCAGGTTGGGTGGCAATCTCCTTTCCCTTGATTCATGACACATGATCTGCCATGTAGTGTTGTTTTCCCTTGCGAACTACTATCCAAAAATCAAACTCCAACAATAGAAGTAGCCATCTGGTGATTCTTCCGATGTTGCAAGTTTTATTAACGTGATAGAACAAGGGTTGATGGTCCGTATAAAAAGAAAAATGTGTGGCCATCAAGTAATGTCAAAATTTCTTAACCGCATAGATCATTGCCAGTGCTTCCCGCTCTGTGGTTGAATAGTTCATTTCGGTATCACTGAGCTGTCAGCTTGCAAACCGAATTGGAAAATTTGTAGTCTCTTGAACTACGTGGGTATTAACTGCTCTCCCACATGCACTATCCTTTCTTCTTCTCCTGGCTCCACAAGATTCATTGGTTGTGTTTGTGCAAGTCCCTCGAAGACTTGTTTCCTGGTGCCTGACTTTGATCAGGTTCTCGTTGGGCTTGCGGCATCATGATTACCACGTCGTCCAAAGTATAATTTTTGAAAGTATCAGGCATCTCGTGAACGGGAGCTCGTTGAGATTCTTCTTTCAGCATATTCATCTTGGCCCGACTGGTCATTTTTTGTTTTTCTGTCACCTGTGTAGAAGATGATGTTGTGTCTGAGTCCAACTTGAGTGACTTCAAGGAATCCAACACCTTCTTTTTGCCCTTTTTTGTCATTTTGGTGGGTTTATCCTTGTTGTCTTTCTTCGGGACTATTGTGACATTCGCCTCATGGTTGCGAATATCAACGTCTATTGTAGCTATCGCCTCTTTGGGTAGGTCACTCCATCGGATCACCTGGTTGTAGCATTGCTTCAACTAATTTTTCTTATTCACAGGTGCCTTGGGTGGATCGATCCTTGAGACTTTCGCCATAGCAGGCTTTTGTGGTGGTTGAGCTGGTACCTTCTTGGTTCCATAACGATCTGGATCTATGTGGTGTAGGACCTGTTCATCAGTCAGCTCAACCTCCTTATTATAAGTTAGAGCATGTTGCCAAGGGACTAGATCATCGTCCACTGGGTTCTCAATAGGCTCCGCTGACAGCCATGCTATGTTTATCATATTCATCCCAAATGTGATTGGTGTGTCCATAGTGTAACATTTGGGTGAAGATGTACTCGGTACTTGATCTAGTTCATATTGACATGCCTAGCAGTCAATAGTTGCTAATGCGTCTGTCCATCTCATGACATCCGTCTCTGAATGATAGTGACCTCCCTTGGCTGGCCTTGGGCGATCAATCGTATGATCTGTCGTGGATGCTCTGTCATCAGCCTTGGGTGCAATAGGTTTCACCGCCCATGTGGTTGGATCAACCTTTACAACCTGTTCTCTGTTCTTGAAGTGAGTTTCCCTGTACCCCAGTTGTGTACTACTTGCGCAGTCCTCAACCATGGCCTTCCCAATAAGACTCAGTATGCAGATGGAGATTCAAGTATATCCATGACTACAAAAGTAATCACAAACTGCATGCTTGCTATCTTGACGAGGATATCGGTTTCACACAGGATTGATCTGCTAGCTTGATGGCAAATCTTGCTGGCTTCAATTCTTATAAATCCCATTTTTCATATAAAGTAGTAGAGATCAGATTAACATCGGATCCTCCATCTACCATTGCCACCTCGTCCTCGTATCTCTTGTGTTTGATTGGCAAAGTGATGTTGTGTTCCTCACTTTCCCATGCTGCTCCAATGTGGAGGACATTATTTGTTTCATCATAGCCCACACAATATATGGGCTCAAGCGCTACCGGCTCCTCATCCCCTTTGGCCCATTCAGCTAGAAGGCTTTTCACTTGTGGTGCAATCCGTAGTAGTTCCCCGAGTGGTAAACTAATATGGCTTGACAGTAAAAGTGTGAGCCTTTCAGTGCGTGGTTCCTTGGGCTTCACCATATGAAAAGGTGATTCATGTTGATGCAATCGATCATTCTGATCAGTGCGCAGTGGTGAGCCCGTTTGCGGTTCTCGTTCGACGCCGCCTAGAGGTTCCGTGGGATGGTCTCTTTCTTGCTCTTTTTCCTCCGCTTGTGCTTTCTGTACCCAATATCTTATTTTCTGGTATTGTCTTCTCTCTTCCCTCACATTTGGATATGGCGCTGAAGTTGAGGGTTGGTCGTCAGTGACCGATGGTGGTGGTGAGGGAGCCACTTCCTTCCTCTTCTGTGCTCGCGTAACAGCTAATACAGGAGCGTGGAATTGTCGACCTTCCGATGGCATCCCCGCTGGAACTGCTAGTTGCTGTATGGCAATGAGGTTAAGAGGTGCATTGGTTCCAAGTTTAAATGGACAATTCTTGTAACAGTGTCCATAGCCGCATTCTCAGCAGGAGGTTGTATATTGTCCCTTATAGGGACATTCTACTATTCTGTGTCCTTCGCCGCATGCGTAGCAGCCTTAATTTCTTCCGCCTTGGCGCTAAGTTTGAGCTGAATAGGCCGAAACATATTCATTTATGGCAGGATCCATAAATGGTTCATCTGGTCCGTACCATTGCTGCTGCTCAGGTTGAGGTGGCATTTGCATCTCTGGTTCTACTGCTGTCAGGTTTACATGGGCCACTTGTTGATTGGCTGGCCCTGGTGGAGTGGGTAAGGCCATACGCTGTGGTTGATTTGGTGCGCCGTACCTTGGTGCCATGTTGGGTGCCCCTTGATGATAAGGATAGGAAGTCTGGTAAGGACTTCTCTTTTGTTGAGCAATCCGGGGTTTAAACGGACAAAATGTCGTATCGTGCGATGCTGCATTGCACAGATGGTAGAATCTACGTGTCAATCTTAGATTTTGCTTTAGGACTAGACACTCGTTCGTTGTATGGTTTTGCATGCATACTGAACACCATACATTCTCCCGTCGAAGATACTGCAGCTAGTTTGGTTCCGGTTGATGTGGAGTTACTACTACAGTTCCTTGTAAGGCTTTCAATTTTTGGTCAAACTGCGCCGTAAGTTGCTCCATCTGTTGTTTGTGTAATTTTGTCATTTGCTCTAGCAACAGTTATGAGGATAGAGTGGATGCATTTGATGATGATGATGCGATCGAGGGAGTAGGAGTGTGGGTGGAAGGATATTCGTCGTCAGATCCCTCATCCTCTTCCTTGATGGCATCTTCCATAGCTTCTTACAGAGTAGCATACTGCTCCCATCGTTTCAGTTCTCTTCTGATGCTTCGTGGTAATCCGGCTAGGAATCACATGATCACCGCATGATCGGGAGTCAAGGCTGCATTGCACTCGGATCGTAGATGCTTGACCCATTCAATATAGTCTCGGACCCTTTCTCGTTTCCCCATCTTGATTTTGCTCAGCAAGAGAAACGGGTCTTCTAGGAACCTTCTTGGTTTAAAGCACGTAATGAGAGCCGCTTTAATCGCTTCCCAGGTGGATTTCTCTTCCTCTGACAGGTTGAAAAACCAATCCTGAGCCACTGCTAGTAAGGACATAGGAAATAGCATCAGCTTCTTCGCAGGTGTCCGTTCGCCGTAGATTTCACAAGCTTGCTCATAGATCTGGAGAAATTGGATGGGATCTGATGATCCGTCATATTTTGGTATCTCCTTTCGTGGTGCTCTCCGGACTGCTTGCAAGGGAGCGACAGGTACGGGTTGGCCCATTGGATCCATTGGTATTGGTTCCAGTTTTGGCTCTTGTTGCACAACTGCTAATCTGGGAAGGTGTGGTGCATGATCTGCTATCCTTCGTGCTATTGATCGTCCCGATCTCAGATTCATCTGATGGTGGGTTCCAAAGTGATTGGATCTTGCTTATATAGTAGGATGCAGTCTGGATCTTCAAGGATCTGATCGATTTGATCGGCCGGAAGTGAATTTTAGGCCTTTTACGGTGGTTTTTCCTTGATAACTTTTTACTCCTTACACTGATTGACCTGAGATTTTGATAATAGCTGGATCTTATGTAGATCTTTCCATTGATCTTGTCTGCAAGGGTTATCTTGTGCAAGGGTTGGCTGTGCGAGGGTTCTTTAGCTGTTTTTGCAGGTAAAAAACTTGATATCTTTCAGATCTCTAGAAAGTAACTCTCGCAAGGTTCACAGTAGCTGGATCTGGGTCAGATCTCACTATAGAATTCTTTTCAAGAGTTAACTCTCGCAAGAAGTGAAAATTTCACTGTCTGCAAGGGTTCAAAACCACTTTTTTGGCTTGATCTTCACTAGATCTTCACACTAATTCTCGCAGGCTTCATCAATGATGTAAATTGCCATTCTGAATCGATTGAGAGGGTCTGCGAGAGTTCTTACTGGAAGGATTTGTTGGATCTTCTCTTTTTAGTGATTTTTTAGCACTTAAATCCAATTTTCTGCTCACTGGAATCAAACTAACTCTCGCAAGCTCTTTTGTGTCCTGGTCTCACTGAGATGGAACTTCAAAATCCTCTGCAAGAGTTCTTGACCACTGGAACTGAAAATTTTGCTGTCTGCAAGGGTTCATTGGTACTTTTCTGTCTTTTTTTTCACTGGGAACTCTCGCACATACACTTAGACATCAAAGTGACTCTTGCAAGCTTTTCCATGTCTTGGTCTCATTGAGATGGAACTTCAGAAGATTCTGCGAGAGTTCTTATGAAGATTTGAATTTTTTTTGGATTTTTCAAGGGCTTTTTGAATTTTTTATGATTTTTCTCTGATTTTTACAATCTGCTTGGAACTAACTCTTGCAGGCTTCTATGCAGGTCTGGGACAGTACCCTGGAGCTGTTGCCAGTCATGCAAGGGTTAATTCTCACTGATTTTGGAGATATAAAAATCTAATGAGATTTTAAGCTCTTTTTCCCTCCAAAATGCAGATTGGAGTATTTTTTGGGTTTTTTGACTGGTTGGTTTGGGTTTCAAGCCCTTAGAGGCTGTTCAGGGCCTCCTCTACCCTCTCACACCTCCTCCGCTAGCTGTGAACAGTCCAAACACAAAAAAATACAGAAAAATAACTCCAAACACCCAAAAATCTACCTAAAACTACTCTAAAAAGCAAGAAAATAGCTAAAATGCAGCTAAACTAGTTAGTGGAAACCTATCCCCGGCAACGGCGCCACTGTAGGGTTGAAGATCTTGCATAGTATAGCCCTCCCACCTGTCGACAAGGGTTAGATCAGTGGATAGGTACCTAACTATGCATAGATGCTACTTTTAGTTAATTTTCTACTTTCTCCCTTAACTCTAATCACCACTAACACTATTCTCCTTTAACTCTACTCCTCTACACTAACATTCATCATGATTTGGGTGAAGGCAAGGGATAAAAAAGAGGAGGTTGAGAAGAGAAGAGATAAAGAGAGAGAGATAGAGAATGAGGGTGGAGGTTAGCTCAAATGCTCCTTATGCTTACTAATGGAAAAGCATTCACTATGGCAAACAATAAACATGGAAATAGAAAGCAATGGAAAACACAATCAAGAGCATTAGCAAGTAGTGAATAGCAAATGAGGATGCTTCTCTTTCAAAAATGGTAGAGTTTCCTCCTCCTCATTAAGCATGGTAATAGTGTACAAATGGTGCCTTTTTATAAAATGGGGAAGGCCCTTGCCCCTCAATCCTATTGGCTACAATTCACAATGATCCTATCCATTCATCTTGGACCCAACTTGATCCAAGGGTCCACAAAAAGTACATTAGAAATCACAAGATTCATGTGAGTCCCAATTTGGACCCAACTCTAAAAAGTGACCTCTAAGTTCAAAAATGACATTGGGCCTCTAGTTTTATTTTAACTCCAAGGCCCAAGTTATGTTTATTTTATTTACAACTTTATTTGCATGCTCATTGGGCCATGGGCTTATACACGCATGATGCCATGCCCTCGCAACACATTTTATTGAATGATTTTATTTATTTACACTTTGTTGGGAATACCCCCAACAATATCATCTTGAGTGGTGGAGACAATCAAGATGTGGAGGATATTGCACTTAAGAAAAAATTTGAGGTGCATGATCTTGGTAATTTGCATTACATTTTAGGAATAGAAGTGATTAGATCTGCTCAATCTACTTTTATTTGTCAAGAGAAGTATGCTAATTCTATTTTAGAAAAATTTCATATGGTAGATGCAAAAGTTTTTGATACACCTATGGAGTCAAATGTAAAGCAAACTATAAGAGGTAATGAAAGATCCTTCAAGGACATTACTCTCTATAGGAAGCTAGTTGATTCACTCATCTATCTAGCTATTACAAGACCAAATCTAAGCTATTGTGTTGGAAGATTGATCCAATTCATGCAAGATCCTAGTGAGGAGCATTGGAAGCCAGGAAAACGAGTTTGAGGTATATCATTGGAACTCGAGATTTTGGCATTTTGTATGAGGGATCATCACCTAACTTGTTTGGATTCTCATATTTGAACTCCGTGGGAGATATAATGGATAGGAAATCCATTAATGCTCATTGTATTTTCATAGGTGATGGAGCTATATCATGAATGTTGAAGAAACAAGCCACTATCTGATTGTCATCTATGAGGCTGAGTACAAAGCTCTTACATATTGCACAAAGGAGATATTATGGACCAAGAGGATGATCACCTTCACTTGCTAGATGTTTTAGAGAGCCCAATCATCTTTTGTGACAATCTATCAACCCAAAGGTTGGAACTATCTATCTTCATGCTACGAGCAAACTTATTGAAGTGGCATATCACGTTGTGAGGGAGCAAGGCATGGCAAATGAGGTGGAGCTTCAACATGTGTCCTCAAGGGAATGTGTAGCTGATATCTTCACCAAAGCCTTGAGAAAGGACTTGTTCATGAAGCATAGGACTTCACTTGGAGTGTTTTCAAAGTCTATGCTTAAACTAGTTGAAGAGGGAGTGTGAGAGATTCAACAAGTTTTGCTATTTTGGTCATATTTGTATATTTGGCCATTGAGGCCAATTTTCATATAAGACTTAGAGCTTGATTTTTCAAAGTTATATTATTCTATAATCATTTGAATAAAGTTTGGGAAATTATAGAACACGAGTTTTGGAGGGATTCAATTTGAGTAGTAGAAGATACATTGAATCTAGTCACAAAAATAGTAGGGTTTTCATTATGGAGGAAAAACCAAAGTTTGAATTTAGGTTTGGACCTGTTATAGAAAGATGTAGCTCGACATTCTCTCTCTCTTATCTCATTCATGCTTATACATGGTTCTCTTGGTTCTACTATCCATGGGTGCACTATACTTGTGATATCTTGCAATTCTATGTGTAGAATGTTCACTAATTGCTATTTTCAGATTTACACGTGTGAAATATAGTAGATTATTGTTATTTTATGGAAAACAACATTATTCTATGTTTTGGTTCATGTTTGATCAATATTTATTAGAGTTTTCATCTCATTCATAGTGTAGGTGTTGATTTTTATACATTGGCAAGATTGTGAGTTGCTTGTCTATCTAACCAAAATCAAAGGGACATTTTGAATCTTAATGATTTGAAATTATTCATAGCCATGACTTGCTCCCTCACAAAGTGATATGCCACCTCAATGTGATTGCTCCTAGCATGAAAGATATGATTGGTTGCCAACCTTTGGGCTGATTGATTGTCACAAAAGATGATTGGGCTCTCTAAAAAATTCAGCAAGTGAAGATCCTTGATCATCCTCTTTATCCTACCATCTCCTTTCTGCAATGTGTAAGAGCTTTGTACGCGACCTCACTAGATGACAATGAGATAGTGGCTCGTTTCTTCGACATCCATGATATAGCTCCATCACCTATAAAAATATAATGAGCACTAATGGATTTCATATCCATTACATCTCCAGCAAAGTCCGAATATGAAAATCCAAACAATTTAGGTGATGATCCGTCATACAATATGCCAAAATCTTGAGTTCCAGTGATGTACCTCAAAACTCGTTTCCCGAGCTTCCAATGCTCTTCACTAGGATTTTGCATGAATTGGCTCAATCTCCCAATACAATAGCTTAAATCTAGTCTTGTAATGGTTAGATAGATGAGTGAACCAACTAGCTTCCTATAGAGAGTAATGTCCTTGAAGGATCTTTCATTACCTCTTATAGTTTGCTTTACATGGGACTCCATCGGTGTATCACAAGATTTTGCATCTATATTGATAGGAAGCTCTCACTCTGCTCTATCCAATACAGACTACGTCCCCATTCCACTATGTAGTAACTGCACCACTTCACTATTGTTACCTATACAGTTCACTCTTATGGTACAGTTGCAATTTTCATGACCGCCGCAACTGATGTGTTTATAAACACAATAATAGAAACAGATGAAGATGATGAAAATAGACACACCATAGGTGAATTAGAACCAATCATCAATCAACGGAAGCGTGGATCAAATTCCTTCGTGAACTCCATTGTATCTGTGAAGTTTTTAGCACATGTAAACTTCACAACACACCTTACAAGATCTTACTGAGGTGTTGTGATTGCACAAGATTGATCAGAGAACAGATTACTTGAAAAATCTATGGCAAGAGCACAATGGCATACATCTGACTCAAAAAATTAACTTCTTACTATGAGGAATGAATGTCAAAAATAATTCTAAGTGCTCAGTATGAGAAAAACAGGCTGCTCTCCGGTAGAGAGAGAAAATTAACACTAGAATACTCAAGTAGAGAGAGAATGAGTCCAAAACACCAAAATCTCATTATTCACAATATGGCAAAACATGCCACAGCTTCTCTACATCAAAGTGGCTCGAGTTCCTATAGTGGTGTTGCATGGAAAGTCCACTTAACTCAGTTAACTCAACTACCAAGGATCCACATGTGTAACTGCATGCATGGATATTGCATGTACTACATGTCAACTCTCAAAATTGCGTAGACATGTGTAGATCACAGAATCCACTTTGCATGTTGCATGCACTGACTGCATGTGGCTTGCATGCACACTAAATGACATTGCATGCTATCTAAACTTTTGCATGACATCAAATTTGAATCTACCTAAGTCAAGCTCGACCTATTCTAGAAGGTTATGTGCTCAATTCACATACTTCTATGTACAACATAGTTTACAAATGGAAATACCATGGTCATGGCCCCAAAACTCGAGATAGGAAGATACTTTTTACTAATCTTCACAATATCAAACTATCCATAGAATCAGACATCATTAGAGAGAGAGTGAAAGTAATTAAAGAAGTAGAGATATTATTCAATCTGTAATCAACATAGTAGGATCACAGCACATAGTGCATCACTACTGTGAACCATTTTTGGGCACAGGATCATGATTAGATTGTTGTTTTACAGTAGCACACAGATCCTCTATTTTCTTTACGTGTGTTTGCACTAATGAATGCTTTCTGATAATTTCTTTCTATATCACTGATACTCGTTCCCTCGACTCATTCAGAATATCTAACTTGAAAGAAGCATGGCTATCATAGATGTCTAACTGTATCATTGCCTTCATGGGTGTCTCAAAAACTTACAAAGATATTCTTCTAATTTAAGAGATAGTCTGAATCAACAGTTTGTGTAGATCTTGTTATAATTTAACATTGTGTTTTCTCTTGTTTGGATTTCATATTTAGCAAGAGTGGTATTAGATCTGATAAATAATTATTTCTTAAATGCTTGTACCACCCTCAACTAGTGGTATCAGAGCTATCAAGCACTCCATCAGAACCCAACAACAAGAAGGATAGAAATTCAACAAGTGCCTTTACAAATTTCATGGGCTATCAAAAAGACAATATCTCTTTCATCCAAGTATAAGCTTGAACAACCACAACCAAGGAGGTGTTATGGATCAAGAGGTTTCTTGAGGATATCAAAGTGATCTTGTCCAGTGGAAAAGTGGTAGGTTGTTGAGATCCAGCTCCATTTAAGGGGAAATATGTATAAAAAACATTGGGTGTGTTCTTGTACTTGATTAAGGCTTATGCATGTACTCCACTACTCTTTGGTAGATCCAAGACTAAGTCTTATGCATGTACTCCCTACTCTTTGTTAGATCAAGATCTATTGTATAGGGGGTATGTATCATACTATGATCACTTCTAGCAAAATGTTGGAGGAGACAACTATTGAGGAATGATCATTGAAAAAAACTAAACAATACCTTGTATTGTGAGGGACTAAGGTTTCTAATTGGTATTCACATGCATGTTAAAAGCTCCTTCTTGGGAGCACTCACTTTCTACAAACATTGATATGGTCCTTTTCAAGATTACACTGATCTATAAAGGTAGAAAAATCATTTGCCTTTTGGGTGTGCAATGGGTATTTCTTTGGCATGGGATGGTAGTTGTTGTATGTCGTTGAGGTGGTGTAATTTACATGTCATGTTCACTTGTCAAATGCTACTTTTGGAAATTGGCATGCATAAACTTTGTATTACTATTAGAATAGTGTTGATGGAGCCTTCTTGAGAGGAGAATGGGTGCCTTTGGCCTCCTAACTTGGAAAATATACTTATTGTTTTCAACTCATTATGGTGATTAGCGGAAGCAATAGCAAAATACTCAGAATCAATAACCCAAAAATATTTGTTGGGTCCTACCTAGATAACTAACAAGTTCTTCTCAAGAGTTTGATGCTCTATAAGCAATAGCAAAATACTTGGAATCAATAACCCAAAAATACTTGTTGGGTCCTACCTAGATAACTAATAGGTTCTTCTCAAGAGTTTGATGCTCTATTGAAACAATTTGTGAGTGATAAAGTAGAGTAGCCAAAAGCTTCAAATTGCATTGAGAATGGAAGGAAAGCTAACAAATTTCTTTCTGATGGAAGAAATATTTAGATTGTATATGCATAGGGCAAACATCATGCAAATGGGACATCTACTTTTCCCCATGTGAGCACTTGGCAAGATTGAGGTGGCAAGAAGAGGATTACAAACACTAATACATGTTGTAAATTGGCATTAAACACATTCTTGATGTGTTCATTTTTAGCTAGGCTCTCTCAATTTGTTCAATCTTAGCTAGGCTCTCTCAACATATTCAATATCAACTAGGTGTTCTAAATCAAAATTACTAGTCAGTGTAGGGTCATCATAGCTTTTTCTACCAATGTGTGAACATATGCTTGCACTTGAGCCAAAGGGAGGTGTATCATTGCCACAATTAGATTGTCCACCTCATACACCAATACCAGTTGTCTTCATCTCTCTAGCACTTGCAAGCTTATGAAAGCACAATATCAAAACTAGGCTCTAATAATAAGGATACTCAATAAAACAATGAAGTCTCAAGAATGATGTCATTTATAGACTCTTTTCAATAGAACTTTTTTCCTTAAACTCTATTGCAAGCCAAGTTTCTTAGTAAATGATTTTCTAAAAAAGAACTTGGATGTATATATCTCCTATGAGTTTCATTTTATTTTTCATGTGGGAACAAATAACATGTCTCATTCACAACTCCAAAAGAATTGATAGCACAAAAGTTACTTTCATATGTGCATCCTTCTATTAAATAGAGCATGATGTATTTGAGCGAGTAAACCCATACTTTGTGAATAGTGTTCATTGTTTCAAAATCATATCCTCCCATCCAAAAACTAAAAGAAAAGAAAAAATGACTAGTTTTTCTTGTGGCTATTCGAGTCCATTATTATTACTATCTACAACATGTACTCTATCCCTTATCATGTATAGATTGGATTTGATCTTGCATTTTTATTTCCAATGGAATTTTTATCCAACTCTAGTACTATGATGAAGGATGACAAATTATTATTCTTTTGCATGATGACATGAACGTACTATTATATTTCAAATTAGGGGGCATACAAGAGGTAGGTATGCACAAGTCTATATATGTAATGGGTATATGGTAAGCAGGATAATTATCTTAGTAAATTCTAGAAGCCTAAAGATGATTTCTGAGAAAGAAGATTATTTTATAGTAACTAAGACGTGATAGTTTCTCCACACTTACTAAGAATCTTTTGATTCATGTCTCCTACCTCTTTTATACCTTAAAGTATTGATGGATCAAAATGTAATAAAGCTAAATCACACTTGGTCTAGGTATTCAATTAAACATGTAATATAGCATCCTCCATGCAAATTAGAAAAAAAATTCTTTCAATATCAAATCAAATGCACTTGCAACACACATGAAAGAGTATGAAATCATGGGATTTTTTTCTTTCTACTTTTTAGGGGAAGTTTTTTGCTTGTTCATTGGTAGTAAATTCTTTCTCCTTGGCTTGTATATATTATGCCACATATTAACTTTATTGGTGCTCTCATGAGCTTTGTATTTTATTCACTAAGTTCATCTTTAGAAATTATTCATAGGATCTTGACCATCCATTGTTGCTATCCTATGGTTAATGAATCATAATTTCAAAAAAGAACATTGGTATATATTTATTATGCTTGTGACCTAGTATAATTTAGAAGAGTTTTGTTTTTTGCAATAGCAACCTATTCAATAGCTTTGTATATATCAGGACTTTAAAAAAAATGAAAATATGTTACTTTTTGGACTTGTGACTTCGTCTTTATCACAAAAATGGAGATAGGCTGCAAGCCAATCGAGATGAGATACAAGTAGAATTTTATTGCTTATGATTCTTTTTATATGGATGTTGTTGCAATTTGTTGAGCTAAAGCAATATTCTTAACCATGTTTATAAGATTGACCAATAAGTATGTGTTTATTTCTAGTTCACTTCATTGAGTTATTCTTAATTAGTTGATGACATAGCTCAAAGTTTGATATTGTTGCAAGTTTGGTAAATTTCAAAAATAACTTAATGTGTCAAGTATATGCAAAGACAAATTTATTATCGTTATAACACATGCTTTTCAAGTGCTAGTGGCTTACACATTTTATTGTTATTATAATGTCCACAAAAACTGTCAACATAAGGTGAACCAAACATGTAAATTATAGGTAAAGAAAACACCATCAACCTTGCATTGCCACTAAGACTTATTTCAAAAGGTTGAAGTTACATTCATATAGAATGTCTATGTTCAAGGTACCATAATCACATTATTTATTATAATTTTAGATTTCGTATCGATGAGTGTTTTGCAACTATATTGATAGACATTGCAATATGTGTGTCATAATCCTCTATTTGGTCATTTATATGATATAAAGATTTCTTTTCTAAGATTTGAGACAAGTTTGTAGCTTTCCAACAATCTTCGGTAGTCAATGTATTAATAGGGTGATAACCAAATATTTCATGAATGAGCACATTACTATGGACCGTGTCTTTATTTCATCCTACTTCAATTACATTATCAATTCAAGTTTATGATTTTTTTCCCGATGAGGGATCATGGATGCATGTGGTTACACTTTATTCAATAAGAGAGATTGTTTTTTCTTAGTCAACAACTTTACTCCTATTCTTGGTGGATGTCATCATTGTGGAATCTATCAACAACATATTTTCTGACCTTAGTATGGTATTGACTTTGTATGTACTTTAAAATCTTATGATATAAAGTTGGAGAGAGGGAGAGAGCAAGGTTATGCCCTCATCATTGCTATTTTCAATGTTTGTCTCTCTTTGATTGCCATGACAAGAGATCGACACCATTGCATTTCTCTAGTTACTAGCATATTTTGAATTTAATGTTGCAAGTTTGAACATGCTCAAATTCATCAACTTAGCTTACTAGCATTCACTGATCGTATGGCCTCCAATGTGAGCAACCTATTGTTGGAGAATAAGAATAAAATAACATAGACAATTATATAGTAAAAGTGATAGAGGATCAATAGCAAATAGTTGGCTGCTAGAATGTGTGGTTTTCTTTATTTATCGAAGACACCCAAATTTAGGACAATTTTTGGCTGGTGAAACCTGCTACAAGATGCTACGATGAGATATTATCACATCAAAATCATGTTTGCTTACTCTTGACAGGGTAACAGGGTGTTTGGAAGTGGTAAATGCGGAATGGAGGTGAATGGGAGCAAAATGGTGTGGAAAAAGTTAGTATTGTGACAAAATTGCAATTTGGCATCACGACTACTCACCATTGGCAACAATTTTGAGAGGGCAAGCAGTCACAGGTGAGAGGTAGGCACTAGATGTCAATTACGAGCAAAAAATTCTTTTGATTAGGTTCAAGTTTTGGGATTCGAACCAACCAATGTCAAGTGGTGATTGGAAGAATGCTCTCACAAGCACGATTGATGGTGGCAATGTCAAGTCGGGTAATATCTGCATTCAGAGATGCATTTGCAACTTAAAGATTCTCATTCAAGAGAGAGATTGGGCTAGCTTGGAGGTACACACATTTGGCGGTTACAGGTGATAAAAGTGCGTCGTGGTGCCAGGTGGAAGCCATTGGGCAAGATAGTGAACTTTAGTAGATGGATTATGTGTGGGACATGCGGGAGATGAAGAACATGTTGGTACTCACACTTTGTGTGAAGAATTGAAAAAGATTATCTATGTTGGATAAAGGGGTCTTATGTTTTTTATATCAAGCATCTAGGTGTAGGATGTTGATAGAAACAAATTTGGCATAGATGGCAAATTATGCATTTCCACTTGTAATGCCACTATTGAGCCAAAATAGAGTAAGAGGTTAAACTCGTGCCAATTAGAGTGTAGACAAGTGTAATGCTTTTGTTTGATGAATTCTAAGAGGTCCAATAGGATTTAGAGGTGGAACCATGTGAGGTCCAATAGGAATTTGAGGTTTGCTTGAAAATAGTCCAATAGAATTAAGAGGTGCATGGATCAATGGTCCAATAGGATTAAGAGGTGAAAAAGTGTGGTCCAATCATAATTAAGCATAGTGGTAGCTCGTGGATCTACTAGTATCATTGTACTCATCATTTTGGATCTAACTGATTTGGAGATTGTGTGGATTTTGAGTGTTATTGGATTTCTAGCTTTCTCTCTCTACTCGAGAGCTCATGATGATTTTCTCTCTCTACCCAAGGAGAGCAGCTTGTTTTTACTTAGAATAAGAGTGAGAGTTGGAAGTGATTGAATGCATGTAGTAGTGTGTTTTTGCCATAGAATCAAAGATAGATCTTGAATCTCAATCTAGTCTTGATCTTGGTGCATCTACACACCTTAGGAGATCACAAGTACATGTTGTGGACACTCCACATGTGTGAAATCTACATGGTATCAGAGCCTACCTAAGGTTACCATGCATTTTGATCCATTTAAGTGAAAGCTATTCATCAATTTTGAGCTAGAAATTGTCAAGATCCATTTTCCTAGCTATCTTGTCCAATTTTGGATCAAAAGAGATCAAAAGGACATTGATTGGGTCTGACCTGGTACTATATGGAGTCAGGTGCTCAGACACGTGTGAGGAACATCCAATTTCAGTTTGGAAGTTCTCTCTCATGCTTGATCCATTTATCTTGCTTCATAGCTTATTTTAAAGCTATTTTTGTCTAGTTTCTGATGCAATCAGTTTCATTCCATTTGGTTGAGCCAATCAGAAGTTATAAGCTTTTGAAGAGGGTTAGGTAGGGCACCTAGACCTGGGTGGACACATTTGGTTTGGTCAAGAGATTGCTTGGTTGATCCAAAATCACAGTTGAATGCTTACCAATCTCATCTATATGTGATGTAGGCACTGTTTTGAGATCTTATCCATTTTGTTTCATGCAATATTATTGTATTTGAGTCAAATTTGGTTTCTTAGTGTACTTCACACGTGCTAAGAGTGTTTTATCCTAACTTTGCCCATACTCCATCATTTGATGTGAAATAGATCTTGTTTTAGAGAGATTTGTGTAGCTAGTGAGAATAAATTCACAAATAGTCGCAAGATCTTTCATAGGAGGAGATAGTCCTCCATTATTTTGTTGGAACCAAGTGAAAAATTGTCCACTTCAAACTATTCAATTTGGAAAATGTGAATGGAGTCCATCTTGATCCTTCAAGACGTGATGGACATAGTTCTTGGCCTTGAAGAAGAACCACAAGTTCTTCAAGAGGTTCAAAAATACAAAAAGAGAGCTAGGATGGCTCTCCACTACATTAAGATGAATGTCTCTAATGAGATATTGAGGGAGATAGGTACTTGTACAACAGCCAAAGAAGCTTGGGATTGTCTCAAGACCATCTATGAGGCTAAGAATACCTCTAGGCTTCTCACTCTTAGGAATCAAATCTTTCAAAGTAGCCAAAAGAGTGATGAGAGTGCATCTAGTTATGTTCTGAGAGTAAAAGATATTCATAGAGAACTTGCTTGTATTGGTGATTCCATCAATCAAAATGAGCTAGTGCAAGTCATTCTTAATGGCTTGAGAAGTGAATTTGATAACCTTTTCCAATCCTATGCCATTAAGGAGGAGCTACCAAGTTTGGAGACTCTCCAAAGTGTGCTAATTTCATAAGAATCAAGATTAGAGTACAAGCTCTTGAGGATGGACAAGACTTCTCTCACTCATAATGATGGCAAAGCTCTCTTTGCCAAGGATAAGCACAAAGGGAGGAGCAAGAACCAACATCAACAATCCTCAAGCAAAGACAAAGTCAAATCCACAGACAAAGATGAGGAGGAAGATGATTCCTCTAATGCTTCATCATCCAAGCTCAAGAAGAAGAAGATCAAGTGTGTGTTATTGTGGCAAGAAAGGCCATTATGCCACCAATTGCTTCAAGAAGAAGAATCAACTCAAGCAAGCCAACATTACCAATGAGAAGGAAGACATTATTGCAAGTGATGGAGAGGGATCTCTTATGGTCTCTAGTTTCTCATCTACTCCTTTCAAGAAGGACGGCCTATTGTATATTGATAGTGGAGTCTCTTCACATATGTGTAGCTCCAAGGACTCTTTCTCTTCTATTGCACCTTATGATGGAGTCAAGAAATCAATATACACTGCAAATGATCTTGAATGTCCTATTGAAGGCATAGGGAACATTCCCTTGAAGCTTGCATCCTCTAAAGTTCTTTCTCTCTCTAAAGCTCTTTATGTACCTAAGCTTACTAAGAATCTTATTAGTGTTGGCCAATTGCTTGATAATGGCCTTGATGTAAAATTCAATGTTGATACTTGCACTACCAAGAAGAATGATGAGATACTTGCATTAGGATCTAGATTTGGAGGATCCAAATGAGTATGTGAATGCTTGTAATGTTGCTCTTGTGAACAAGATCTCTATGGAGGAATTATGGCATAGGAGGTTGGGACATCCCAACTACAAATCCATGCTCTCTGTGATCAAAGAGGCCAAAGCTATTGGCTTGCCAAAGTCATTCTCCAAGAAGATCAAGCCTTGTGAGGCTTGTGCTATTGCTAAATCTCACAAAAAGCCATTTACAAGATCTTCTATCAAAAGCAAGCATCCTTTGGAGTTTATCCACTCGGATGTGCATTTCTCATCAACTATAAGCAAGGGAGGAGCCACTTGTTTTGCTACTTTCATTGATGATTTCACAAGATTCACCTGGATATATCTTCTTGATTCTAAATCTATGGTGTTTGATCATTTCCTTATTTTCAAAGCTTATGTAGAGAAGCAATTCTCATTCAAGATTAAAGCTCTTAGAAGTGATGGAGGTGGTGAATATATCTCCAATAAATTTCATGATTTTTGTGAGCTTGAAGGCATCAAAAGAGAGTTCTCTTGTGCCTACTCTCCATCTCAAAATGGAGTGGCCGAGAGAAAGAATAGATCTCTATGTGAATGTGCAAATCTATGAGAATCGAGGCATCTTTGCCCAAAGATTTTTGGGGAGAAGCCATTAACTGTGCAAATTATCTTTGCAATAGGCTCCCACATATAGCTCTTGGAGGAAAGTCACCATATGAAATCTTATATTTGAATAAGCCTAAGGTTGATCACCTTAGAGTTTTTGGATGCATATGCTTTGCCCATATTCCCTTGGAAACAAGGAAGAAGGAAGATCCTAGTGCATGCAAAGGGATCATGGTTGGATACTCATCCACCAAGAAGGCCTATAGAGTCTTTGTACTCTCTACTTCTCAAGTTATTGAAAGTAGAGATGTTGTCTTTCATGAAGATCAACACTCATCTTTTGAAGAGGCCGAGATCAAGAAGTCTATGGATGCATCACCAATTATTGATTTTGAAGACAATCATGATGTGATGGGGTCGATATTTGAAGAAGACTCTCCTCGGATTTTCTCACCAAGAAGATCCATGAGAGATAGATCCGAGCCTAAGAGGCTCTCATATGTTGACAAAGGCAAACAAGTGGATCTTGATTCCACTAATTATGTTTTTTATGTCTCTCATGAAGAGCCAAAGAATGTACAAGAGCCACTCAATACCAAGGAGTGGTATGATGCCATGAAGCAAGAGTATGATGCATTGATCACCAACAATACTTGGGAGCTTGTGGATCCTCCATCCAACAAGCATGTGATTGGTTGCAAGTGGGTATTTTGGATCAAGTTCAATCATGATGGCACCATCAACAAGTATAAAGCAAGATTATGTGCCAAAGGATTTGCTCAAATCCATGGCCTTGATTATGAGGAGACCTTTGCACCCGTTGCAAAGATGGTGACAATAAGAATTCTTATTTCTCTTGCTTGTTTCTTTAAGTGGAAGGTGTTCCAATTAGATGTATCCAATGCTTTTCTAAATGGTTATCTTGAGGAGGAGATCTATATGGAACAACCTCAAGGATTCATCAAGGATGAGTCCAAAGTGTGCTTGCTCTTCAAAAGTCTTTATGGACTCAAGTAAGCACCAAGATCATGGTATTCAAGACTTAATTCTTTTCTTATCTCACTAGGATTTACTCTTAGTGACTATGATTCTTCCATGTATCTAAAGTTTGTTGATAACAATATTGTCATTCTTCTAATTTGTGTTGATGACATTATTCTTTGTGGAAGTTGTATCAAGCTAGTTGATAAAACTAAGCTAGCACTTGAATGTGAGCTTAAAATGCAATATCTAGGAGAGATACATTACATCCTAGTCCTAGAAATTGATTTTTATGAAAATCATGTCTTTATATGCCAATCTAGATATGCTCACTCTATGTTGAAAATTTTTCATATGGAAAATTCTGCTGAATTAACACGTGTGGGACGGCCTACACGTGTACTTTTGATCTCCTAAGCCCAATAATACCATTAAGATCAGACTAGCATTGGTTGACAATAGGAAAGCTGATCATTCAAAAAATATTATTGTGTTACAAACAACAAAACATAAGACTAAGCATCATAAATGCCTCAACTCGGCCAGAGAGAGAAAATAGGAAGTACAAAACAATATGTTGTCACATTTGATCAAGGGAAGATCATCCTCTTTTATGCACTTTAGCTCCATGATTAACCTCTTGATCCAAAGCACCTCTTTAGTTGTTGTAGTAAGTGCTTTGTACTCGGCCTCGCAAGATGATAGAGATATGGTATATTGCTTCTTTGAAAGCCAAGACACAAGATTGCCTCCAAGAAAAATAGTATATGCATTAATGGACTTTCGATCCATTTTATCACTTGCAAAATCGGAATCCGAATAGCCAACAATGGTTAGATCTTCATTCTTGTACAATAAGCCATAATCTTGAGTAGAAGATACATATCTTAGAACTCTTTTGGCCATCTTCCAATGTTGGATCTTGGGATCTTTCATAAATTGACTCAATTTGTGCCAACAATAGCTCAAATTGGGTCTAGTGATAGTAAGCCAAATTAAAGAGCCTATAAGACTCCTATATAGTGTGATGTCCTCGAAGGATCTTTCATCACCTTTAATAGGATCTTTTACATGTTGCTCCATGGAAGTATCTATGCCTTTACAATTTTGCATATTGAATTTTCTCAACATAGAAAAGACATATCTAGATTGACAAATAAAAGATACTCATCATGAAAATCAATTTCAAGGCCCAAAATGTAATGGATCTCTCCTAGATCTTGCATTTTAAATTCTTTTCCTAATGCATCTTTGGTTTCTTGAACTAGCATCAAACAACTTCCACTAAGAATAATGTCATCTACATAGATTAGAAGAATGACAATATTACTACCATCAAACTTTAAGTACATAGAAGGATCATAGTCACTAAGCACAAATCCCAATGAATGTAGAAAGTTGTTGAGTCTTGAATACCATGATCTAGGTGCTTGCTTCAAGCCATAAAGACTTCTAAATATTAAACACACCTTAGATTTATCCTTGATAAATCCTTGAGGCTGTTCCATGTATATCTCCTCCTCAAGATAAAAATTCAAAAAAGCATTGGAGACATCAAGTTGAAACAGTTTCCACTTAAAAAATAAGGCAAGAGAGATTATGATTCTTATTGTCACCATCTTTGCTATAGGAGCAAAGGTTTCTTCATAGTCAAGGCCATATATTTGTGCAAAGCCTTTAGCACATAATCTTGCCTTGTACTTATTGATGGAGCCATCATGATTGTACTTGATCTTGAACACCCACTTGCATCCAATGATATGCGTGTTAGGTGGTGGATCCACTAGCTCCCATGTGAAGGTGATAGATTTTGAGGTTGCTTGATCTCGGCCCCTCCAAGATTGAACTTTTCTTCTTCATGAAAAACTACATCTCTACTATCAATTACTTTAGAAGTAGAGAGCATGTACATTCGATAGGCTTTCTTGTTGGATGAATATCCAACCATTACTCCTTTGCTTGCACAAGGATCATCCTTCTTTCTTGTTTCCAAGGGAATATGGACAAAGCAAATGCATCCAAATACTCTAAGGTGTTCAACCTTAGGTTTCTTCAAATAGAGTGCTTCATATGGTGACTTTCCTCCAAGTGCAACATGAGGGAGTCGATTGCAAAGATAGTTTGAACAATTGATGGCCCCACCCCAAAAGTCTTTTGGCAAGGATGCCTCAATTCGAATGGTTTTGGCACATTCACACAGTGTTCTATTCTTTCTTTCAGCCACCCCATTTTGAGATGGTGTATATGCACAAGAAAGCTCCCTTTTAATGCCTTCAAGCTCACAATAATCATGAAATTTATTGGAAGTGTACTCACCACCTCCATCACTTCTAAGAATCTAAAATTGCTTTTCAACTAGAGCTTTGAACTTTAGAAAATAGTCAAACACCATAGACTTTGAAGCTAGAAGATATACCCAAGTAAATCTAGTGAAATCATCAATGAAAGTTACAAAGCAAGTAGCACCACCCTTGCTCTTTGAAGATGAGAAGTGCACATCCGAGTGTATGAGCTCCAATGGATGTGTAGTCTTGATAGATGACTTTGAAAAAGGCTTCCTATGAGTCTTAGATATGGCACAAGCCTCACATGGCTTGAAATTCTTGGAGATAAGATTAGGCAAGCCAATAGCTTTGGCTTTCTTGACCATAAACACCATAGAATTATAGTTAGGATGCCCCAACCTTCTATGCCATAGTTCCTCCAAAGACATATGAGAAGCAAAAGCACTATCACAAGAGTTAGCATACTCTTTGGGATCAAGCTTGGATCTCATCATGCTTCTTGATTGTACATGTATCAACATTGAAATTCACATCTAGTCCACTATCAAACAATTGCCCAACACTAATAAGATTTTTTGTTAACTTGGGAACAAAAAGTACATTAGACAGAGAAAGAACTTTTGATGAAGAAAGCTTTAAGGGAATGGCCCCTATGCCTTCAATAGCACACTCGTGATCATTTGCTGCGTAGATGGACTTCTTGGCTCCTTCATAAGGTGACATAGATGAAAAAGAATGCTTGGAGCTACACATATGTGATGAAGCTCCACTGTCGATATACCACAAACCATCCTTCCTAAAAGGTGATGAAGAAAAACTCAAGACCATAAGAGATCCCTCTCCGTCACTTGCATGACCATCTTCCTTCTCTTCATTAGAAATGTTGGCTTGCTTGAAGTGACTCTTCTTCTTAAAGCAATGGGTGGCATAATGCCCCTTCTTGCCACAAAAGAAACACTTGATGTTTTTCTTCTTCTTCTTGGATGTGGAAGCTTGAGAGGACTCATCCTCTTCTCCTTTCTCCTTGGAAATAAGATTGTTCTTGCTTGAAGAGGATTGGTGTTGATTCTTACTTCTTGTCTTGTGCTTGTCTTTGGTAAAGAGAGCTTTACCATCAATGTTGAGAGACACTCTCTCCATTTTCAAGAGTTTATACTCTTGTCTTGATTCTTTAGAAATGAGCACACTTTGGAGTGCTTCCAAACTTGGTAGCTCCTCCTTAATGTCATAACTCTGAACAAGGTTGTCATATTTCTCCTTTAACCCATTAAGTATGACTTGAACAAGCTCATTTTGGTGATGGAGTCTCCTATGCATGACAATTCTCTATGGAGGTCTTTAACTCTCATTACATAAGCCGAAGCACATTCATCACTTCTCTGTACACTTTGAAAAATTTGGTTTCTTAGTGTTAGAAGTCTAGAAGTATTCTTTGCCTCATAGATAGACTTGAGAGTATCCCAAGCATCTTTGGCATTAGTACACGCACCAATTTCTCTTAAGATGTCATTTGAGACATTCATCTTAATATAATGCAGAGCCATCCTAGCTCTCTTTTTGTATTTTGGAATTTCTTGAGAAATTTGTGGTTCTTCTTCAATGCCAAGTACAATATCCATCACATCTTGTAGTATTAAGACAGAGTCCATTCTAACCTTCCAAATTGAGTAATTGGAGGTTGACAATCTTTCACTTGCTTCTAATAGAAAGACACCCATTGAAGTCATAAAGAATGATGGAAATCAAAAAAGATGGATGAAAGAGTTGCTTATCTTCTCACTATAGGAACCAATCAAGGGTACAAAACCAGATCCTATGTAAGACTAAGCAAAAAACTGTGAGATAGATCTCACTAGCTTGACAATCTCTCTAAAACAAGATTTGAATCATAAAAAAAAATGAAGTACGACAAAAGTTATGGATCTCTGAAATACTCCAAAAATGTCAAATTGACTCAAATACAATCTATTTGTATGAAACAACTTGCCTAGAACCTATAAATTTTGTCTAAATCACATATAGATGAGATTGTTCAGCTTCTGGATGATTTTTGTGATCATTCAAGCAATAAATGACATGTACACATGATTTGCCACAGGTCTAGGCACCCTACCTATGACTCTTCAAAAGCTTATAACTTCTGATTGGCTTATCCAACTGTATGATTCAAATTGCATCAGATTCTACACATTTATAGCTTTCTAGTGGGCTAATTTGCATGAAATATGGATCTAAGGTGAGAGAGAACCACCAGACTGAAAATGGGCAGATTTCACATGTGCCAGCACCTAAAATTCCGTATAGTAATTGATCTGGACCATTCAAAGTGGTTTGAAGCTCTAAATCACCAAAAAACTGCAAACTAGCTAGAAAGTAGAATTTAGACAATTCCTAGCTTGAAATCTGATCAAATCTGCAAACATTTTGATTAGATTTGCTTGTAAAACTTAGGTAGGCTTGATACCATGCTGAATTCACATGTGTGGGATGCCCTACACATGTACTTTTGATCTCCTAAGCCCAATAATACCATAAAGATCAGACTAGCATTGGTTGACAATAGGAAAGCTGATCATTCAAGAAATATTATTGTGTTACAAGCAAGATCTGTCAACAAAACATAAGACTAAGCATCATAAATGCCTCAACTCGACTAGAGAGAGAAAATAGGAAGTACAAAACTCGTGTAGAGAGAGAGGGCACAAAGAGCTTGTCTCCAAATTTGCATTACACACAAATTTCATCATTTTCTCAATGAGAGTAAATCACATATATATAGATCCATGGACTCTTCTCCTACTTTGAGTTGAATTGGAGTTGTGGATCCACCTCTCAAGCTATCTAGACTTATTCAAGCCACCTCACTATGTCTAATTGTGCCACCTAGTCTTTTCATGCATTAAATTGGCATGTAAAGTACAAATGGCAATTCCTATGGTAGCTTGAGTTTCTACTTCTACCTACCTTGAATATTTTATTCTAAGATGGGTCTTTACTAAGCCAAAAGAGCTCAATTCATCTTTGGCATTTTTAGGAACCCTACTCACAACATTAGATAGATTTTTCAATATTTTGACAAATTCTAAGAGCATAAATACTCCAATGTAGCAAATTGTAAAAGATCCTAATAAAGGTGATGAAAGATCCTTTGAGGACTTTTTAGGAGTCTTGTAGGCTCCTTGATTTGGCTTACCATTACTAGGCCCGATCTAAGTTTTTGTGTGTACAAATTGATTCAATTTATGCAAGATCCTAAGATCCATCATTGGAAGATGGCCAAGAGGATTCTAAGATATGTATCTTCATCTTGTGATTATGGTCTACTTTATAAAAGTGAAGATCTATCCATTGTTGGCTACTCGGATTCGGACTTTGCAAGTGACAAGATGGATTGAAAGTCTATTAGTGCATACAGTATCTTTCTTGGAGGCAATCTAATATCTTGGCTTTCCAAAATGCAAGATACTATATCTCTCTCTTCATGTGAGGCCGAGTACAAAGCACTCACTACAACTACCAAAGAGGTGCTTTGGATCAAGAGGTTATTAATGGAGCTAAAGTGCATCAAGGAAGATGATCTACCAATGATCAAGTGTGATAACATCTCGGCCCAAGCTCTTGCCAATAATCCCATATTTCATGCAAGAAGCAAGCACATAGAAGTGGCACACCATTTTGTGAGAGAAAAGCTTATTAGAGGAGAAATCTATTTGGAGCATGTCAACTCGTCCTCTTGTATTGTCAATCTACTCACTAAGCCTTTGAGCAAAAGTGCTTTCATCAAGCATAGATCTAATCTTGGAGTTATATCAAGATCCATGTTTAAATCTTCATAGATAATTTTTTAGGAGGAGTGTGAAGGATTCAAAAAGATTATCTATGTTAGATATAGGGGTCTTATGTTTTTTATCAAGCATCTAGGTGTAGAATGTTGATAGGAACAAATTTAGCATAGATGGCAAATTATGCATTTCCACTTGTAATGCCACTATTGAGCCAAAATAGAGTAAGAGGCTAAACACTTGCTAATTAGAGTGTAAACAAGTGTAAAGTTTTTGTTTGATGAATTCCAAGAGGTCCAATAGGATATAGAGGTGGAACCTTGTGAGGTCCAATAGGAAATTGAGGTGTGCTTGAATATAGTCCAATAGAATTAAGAGGTGCATAGATCAATGATCCAATAGGATCAAGAGGTGAAAAAATGTGGTCCAATCATAGTTAAGCATAGTGGTAGCTCGTGGACCTACTTGTATCATTGTACTCATTTTGAAATCAATTGATTTGGTGATTTCATGGATTTTGTGAGTTTTTGGATTTCTAGCTTTCTCTCTCTACCCGAGAGCTCTTGATGCATTTTCTCTCTCTAACCGAGGAGAGCAGCTTGTTTTTACTTAGATTATTTTTTGAATACTTCCCACACGTGTGAGTGAGAGTTGGAAGTGATTGAATGCATGTAGTAGTGTGTTTTTGCCATAGGATTCAAGATTGATCTTGAATCTCAATCTAGTCTTGATCTTGGTGCATCTACACACCTTAGGAGATCACAAGTACATGTAGTGGACAGTCCACACATGTGAAAATCAACATTGATGACCTATTTTAGGGTACTGACTTTAATGTTAGGTAACATACAATTGAAGAGTAAAATTTGATGATGAAAAATCAAGTTTTTGCACTTCCTTCAACATTGTCTTTGAGTGGCGAGTTGTAGCATTGATCTTTGAGTGTTCTTATGCATTTGTGGCATTTATTTGAAGATACTAAATTGGATTATAGTTCAAGAAATCTTGTTGTACTTTTACCTCAATAATTTCATCAAATCTATCTGCCTAAAGTGGAGCTAAATGTCAAGATAAACTAGTTTTCATAACTAGTCTTGATTCTAGTTTCTAGTTTGGATCTAGATCATTGATTGGTGCATTCTCCATCACTTTTAGGATTGATTAGGATCCATGTTGCTATAAAATTTGTCAAGGTTGTTATTGTACTTGGATGTTTGCCTCACATAGTGCCTCATCCGTTTCCAATGAAATTGCACCATCTTGAAAAAGCCAGAAATTACAAGACTTGTTGTTTTATCTACATGGTTCTTGATATTATGCATGAGCCTGTCTATGCCTACTCTTCACACGTGGAAATAGGCTCCACATGTGTGGGTTTACATATGTACAACAATATTTGGCCTAGATGAAGCATTTTTCACAATTGTAGAGTATTTCATTTACCCTTATTCGGGCCTACTATTACATCAGACTTTTTCTATATGCCTTTGATAAGAATCTATCCTTGTAGAATTCCACTTTCATATCATTATAAAAAATATGTGACATTGATAATTCATCCTTCACCAAACTCAAAATGTAAAGTGCTTTATGAAATACACCTTCCTCACCATGATCAAGTTGGATTGTCATGCATACATGTTCTTTGATATCCTATGTGTTGTTATCTCGTAGCACTGACCTACAGTTGACATCTTTATTCACATAGGATGAAAAACATTCTCTATGTAATTTCAAGTGTGACAAATCTCTCGATTAGCATACCAATCATATTTATTGGGATTAAAAAATTTTGTCATCAAGGTGTATGAATCACTTTCCTCCTTTCCTTTATCTTCATCTATAGTGGAAATTGGTTATTGTACTAATTTGGCACTAGGGTGAAATCCCCTTGCTTCTATTGCTCCATGCAAATCGTTTGATGTTGCATTTTTGGCCCTAAAGGATTTTTTGATTTGGAACCAAACACCTTGAATAGAATGTCCAAATATTTAGAGTCATTGCTTTCAATCTCAACATTTTACTTAGATGCCATGTTTTTTGTCCTTGATTGAACCAGTTGACCAACTCTAACTATAGGTTAGAGAACTTCAATTGAATTTTAGGGGCCTTATGGACTCTGTTAGTCAATTTTAAGTTGTAACAAGATATTGGATCCAAGAATGACTTTGAATAATGAAAGATGGGGTTAACTTAGAGTGGAGGAACTTGGAATATGCTGAGGGTTGTAGGAATACAAAAAGTACAAGGTAGGGGATAAGTTCTCACTTTGTAAGTATATATAGGGCACCCTAAGGCATATAATTATGGTTATGGTTATCATTGATTTCCTCTTGTTCTAGTTGAGAGTTAGAATCTACTATGTGGTTCGGCTTACTTCCTTGTGGGAGGGCTATGGTGGTATGAGATGCCACTACTAGGATCCTAATAGTGAATCATGTGCTGTCTAACTAAATGTATTACATAGGTGTGAGTGGGTGATACATCCATCCTTGGTTAAGTGGGAGGTTTGTCCTATGACTAGCTTATGGGTGGTCGTTGATTATAGTTAGAACATCAAGGAACCTTTATAGTGGTATCAAAGCCAAAGTTTGTGCTCATTACTATGAAATTGCACCAAAGAGATACTGATGGTAGCCAAAAACAACAGCATACCAGCGGGTTGCAGTGATGTTGTAGAGAGAGAGAGAGAGAGAGAGAGAGAGAGAGAGAGAGAGAGAGAGAGAGAGAGAGAGAGAGAGAGAGAGAGAGAGAGAGTATCTACATAGTGTATTGGTGCTTAGAAATTGAGATGAACTTGAATGATTCGTGTTTTGATGACTCAAATTCTGGCTAGATAATCTCCTTCACTACAGAGATAGCTATGACATATTCTGATTCTGTGGAGTGTGAAAATTGTCAACATTTCCTAGCTAGTTTGAGGCCTAAATTGGCAATTTTTTGTACATAGTTTTGGATCTAACATTTCACACGTGTGAAAGAGGCCTAGATACTTTTATTTTAGTATATTTTTCATGTTGAAGATGTTTCAAACTTCAGGACCTTCGAAATGACACCTAAATCATGTTATTTGGACATATAGGCCAAAATTGGCTAGTTTAGGCTACTGGTGTCCTAAATTTGGGTCCTAAGTTCTAGAGAGAGGAGAGAGAGTCATCTCTCTCACCTATATTAGGCTGAAATTCGTGGAGAACAGGTTGGAGAAACTTATTGTATTGTTGAGAGAGATCAATAGATCATTGTCACAGTTTCTTCCTCCATTGAGAGCATTGCTTTGTGTATTGTCTTCAAGCTTTTGTGTATGATCTTAAGAGGTTTCCAAAAGTGGTAGGCTGCTGTTGTAGGGGTGGTATGCTGCTATTTTTGGCTGCCATCAGTACCTTTTATTAGCTTCTTTTGTCTCTTAAATGATTTGTCAAGTTCATGTGTATCAAAGGTAGCATTAGGATGCTTTGCCATTTCTAGCTTTTGTAGCTTGTTGTGCACAGATCTTAGCCAAGTATTTTGGGAGTTTGGATCCATTCAGGATCCACTTTTCTCACATGGTATCAGAGCTAGTTGGCTGTTACTTTTAGTAAGGTTTCCATTTATGGTGATATTTGGATGTTTGATCAAGTTCTAGCATGATTATGCATTGCATTGTTGATCAAATCTTACTAACCTTTGTTTTGGGAGTTGAACTTGTGGATCAAAAGCATATTTCAGGTCTATTGAAGATAAGAGACTGAGAAGAAGCTATTTTGGATCAGATCATAACACCTAATCATTTGTTGATTGTGAGGCTTGGGCATATTCAATACTAACAATGTTTTGTTCAATGTATTGTTGACAATCTCCACTTCTGTGGATGAACACTCTCCTTTGTGGATGAACAATCTCCTTAAGTGGATGAACCTTCTCCTTAAGTGGATGACAAATACTCTTTGAGTGATTTTGTATTTCTCCAAAAGGATGAGCAAAGCTCCCACTTGGATGAAAGATCCCCTTTTGGGTGAACAGATTGTCAACAATCTTTTGCATAAATTTTGGTGTACTTTGTTGAGCATGTAGGTAACTCTCCTTATGTAATTTGATTGGAGCATTTGCTGGAAGGTTCTACAGGTTGAGGAACATTCTCATGTGAAGTGATCTTAGATCTACATCTAAACACCAAGAGTGAAGCTAGTCTTGTGATTCACTAAGTGTGCTCTTTCATTCACCTCTAAAGCTTGTATTTATCATTTGCTGGAGTTTATAAACTTTTAGAAGTGTGGTTTACATGTGGTTTTACAGGTTGAATCAATATCTTAGTGTGTTGGTCATATGTTGATCAAGTTTGTTCAATTCTAGGTATTCTTGGCAGCCTAGTCTTGTGTATTTTCTAAGAATGCAAGTAACTCTTCACATCATAACTTGATTTGGTCACTTGCTGGAAAGTTTTAGAGCTTAAGCAAGAGTGTGTTCAGGTTGGTTTGAGTTTGTAATCCATTTTTAGTGTGTGCAAAAGTGTTGCATGTGTTTCAATCTTCCTTTCTATGCCTGAAAACCAGCCAGGTTCAAGATTGAAGTGTTTTAGGGTCCTAGATCTTTTGAGATCTCCTTATCCATCATTTGTTGAGAGGAAAGTGAGTGCTAGGTGCATTGACAGAGCCTAAAAGTTGAAGAATCATTATATTCATGGCTTTCAATGGTGGAATCATGTTAGAAACTAATGATAGGTTGAGCTCATCAAACTACTCTACCTGGAAAGTGAGGATGGAGTCCTTACTTGAGTTAAATGAACTCATGGACATAGTTGCAGGAATTGAAGAGAGACCACCCACAGTTCAAGAGCAACAAAGGTTTGATAAGAAGGCTAAAAGGGCTCTTCATATCATTAAAATGAATGTTACCAATGAACTTCTCAAGGAAGTCGGTAAAAGTTAGTGCAAGTGAGGCATGGAATGCCTTGAAGAAGCTCTTTGAATCAAAGTCCACATCTAGGGTATTGACCCTAAGGAGGCAAATATTTTCTAGTAGACAAAGAGAGGGAGAAAGTGCTCATGCATTTGTCTTGAGGGTTAAGTCCTTAAGTGATGATCTAGCATGCATTGATGAAAGCATAAAAGATGGTGAAATAGTCCAAGTTATGTTGAATGGTTTGCTAGATGAACATGCTAACCTTGTGCAAAGTTTTGCCATTCAAAGAGTCTTGCCAAGTGTGGTTGACTTGCAAGAAATCTTATTGGCTGAAGAACATAGGTTGCAATCAAAGCTTGATGGTGCATCCTTGCAAGGTGGAGGTGAAGAGGCTTTTTTCACAAAAGGCAAAGTCAAAGGCAAAGGTAAAGGCAAAGGAAAATGGTCCAAAGTTGGTAACTTGGATCATGATGATCACTGTTCCTCCTCCTCTTCTACACATTGTACTTGTTACATACCTATGTAACTAGTAGTACTTCATACCCCTATTAGTCCGGTTAGTGTTGGGGGCGAAATGACAAGGTACCCT
This sequence comes from Diphasiastrum complanatum, assembly GCA_029204225.1. Classification (NCBI taxonomy): domain Eukaryota; kingdom Viridiplantae; phylum Streptophyta; class Lycopodiopsida; order Lycopodiales; family Lycopodiaceae; genus Diphasiastrum; species Diphasiastrum complanatum. The sequence continues at coordinate 82,722 of MU831758.1, forward strand.
TAGGATTAAGGGTATGTGCCCTTAGATAACGGCAGGCAAGTGACTATACCCTAGTTGGAGGTATGGAGTCACATGACCCTTGGATAAGGGGTACTCTTAGTATTAAGGGGAGGTGTCTCAGATTAAGGTACTAGTGTCCTTGGTTAAGGGTAGGTAGGTGTCTATACCTTGGATGGAGGTATGGAACCTAGAGAGGTGTTAGAAAGTCATTGGATGACTATTTTTCTAAACCTTGGGCCTCAAGCTTGAACCATATCAGTTTATTGGTCTAGGACCAAAGTATACTTGCAGAACTTGGGCAATGGGACCTAGTAGGAGGGCGCCCTTCTAAAGTGTCCATTGAGTTCCCAACTTCCACAAGGAAGGCATTCAAAGAGTCATAGGTTATGGAAGGAGTCTCTTGACATTCCATAAGCCTATGGAGGCTCTTGGAGATTCTTTAACTCCCCTAGGCTTCTCTCTCTCTCATTGGATGAGCATGGAACTCCATAGTGCATTGGAGGGGTCCATGGGCCATCTATATGAGGGTAGTAGGGCACCCATTGGGAGGGAGAGATCTCTCTTGTTTGCTTTGTTTATGCTCTAGTGTTGCTACTAGTGTGTAGAGTGCTTTCTTGTGGTAGTATGTTTGAGCTTTGGATCTTGCTTATGGTATGGGACATAAGTAGGGTTTGGATCTTGAGAATGCTATGGAGTGTTGTGGTATGCTTGTGATTTGTTTATGGTTAGCAAGGAGGTGCTAGATAGGTCTTGGTTGGAGCTTGGATCTAGCTATGGTTGGGTGGTGAATACTTGAGGCCAGCTTGTTATCTATCTTTGTGTTTAAAGAGTAGGGACACAGGTGGAGGAGAGATCCTTGGAGGCTTGCAGATCCTTACTTGCAGGTGGAGGCATCCTAGCTTGGAGTTGGGGAGCATCTTGAAGCTTGCAGGTTGCTTGGAGGACATTTGGAGGCTCTACCTTGGATTTGGAGGACTTCATCACCTCTACTTGTAAAAGTGGTATCAGAGCTAGACAAAGGATGGTAACTTTTCTAATCTTCTTCAAATTCTATTAAGATCACCAACTAAATTTTTTTTGAGGAAGATTATAGGCTTTTCTAGTTGTAGGAAGCTTGTAGTTGAAGTACCCAATGAATCTAGTTCTCTTTGGAAGAGAGTAGTGATGCTTATAAAATTGATTAGGGTCTGATTTTTTATCAAGGTAGAGAAGTTTTAAAGTGGGCTTTGGGTTTTTAAAAGTTTTAAAAAAAGATTTGTGGGATGGGTAGAGGAAGTCTTCCTCTACATACACAAACTTTTTTTTGACAAAAAGATTGATTCTAGCTATGTGTTTTGATCAAAACTAGTGTTTTTTTTGCATAAATGAGGTGTTTGAAGTTCTAGTTTTCATTTTGAAGTTCTATTTTTCAGACTTGTAAATCTGAAAATCAGATCTGAAAAGTGAAGTTTTCACTCAAACTTCATTAGTTACACCTTTCTATCTCCTTGTTTCATGAATATGGCAATGTAGGAAGGGAATGGTAGTGTAACTTTGTGCATAAAACACGTTTTAAAATTCTATTTTTTGTCATTTTGAAGTTCTGATTTTCAAACCTATAAATCTGAAGATCAGATCTGAAAATTGAAGCCATAAAGCTTCATTAGTTATCCATTTCTAGACACTAGCTTCTTGGTTTTGGAAATCTAGAATAGTGAGAAATGTGAAAACTTTGGTTGCTTTAGAAATGACAAATGGAATTGGAATGGGAATGGGAACTTTATATAAACATTAACTTGGATTAGTTAATTGAAGTTTACATAAAGATTTGATTTTCATTTTTGCTGTTGATTAAGGCAAATGTAGCTTGTTGTTTTTCTCTTAAGCTTGGATTAAGCTTGCAAACAGTAGGCTTGGATTGAGTTTACAAACAATAAGATTGAATGAATAGAAGTAAATGATTTTTATTTGCATTGGATGTAACAATTGAAGCATTTCTATCATTATAATTTGAGCACTTGTTGTTGTATTTGCATAATAGAAAAACACACAAGCAACCCCAATGGATCAAACCAATGAAAACCCAACATTTGGTCTATCAAACCCATCCAAAGTGGCACAAGTTCTTGAAGTTTTATACCAACAAATTCAAGCCATTAATAAGTAACTTCTTGAAACTAATCAAAGAAACCAAGACTTAGAGTCTAGGTTAGCCAATCAGAAGAAGCATGTAGTTCCACCTCCCGTAAAAGTGTTTAAGGGGGAGAAGAAGGATAGGAACTTACAAGTGGTAAGTTCTTGGCTAAATGTTTGGAACAAATACTTTGCCATGAACCAATTCTCTGAATCTAAGAAGTTATCCACTGCCACCATGTTCCTTGAAGGAAGAGCCTTAGTTTGGTGGGATGACTTAGTTGCAAAGGGCAATCAACCTTGTACATGGGATGATTTTTGCAAGCTTTTTAGGGATTATTTTCTACCACTTTTAGATGACTATGGACACTTTCAAAAGTTGAGTCATTTATCAATAAATAAAGGTTTTTAACAATTTATTCAAGATTTTCATGAGTACCTGAATCCACTTTATAGTGACATTCCGCCTAAGGTGCAAATGTTAATGTTTATTGATGGGTTACCAAAAGATTATCAAGTGGCTGTTCGTAGGAACCATCCAAAAACCCTAGAAGATGCTATTAGGGCTGTAAAATACTTTGATGACACACCTAAGCCACCTAGGGGTCAATAACCTAATGAGCAAAAAAAAGGTTTTCAATCTAAGAGGAAGGATAGGAAAGTTGTTAATGAAACACATCCCAATTCTAACAATCCTAAGAAAACCAAGAAAAAACTTTAAAAACCATCAAGGTGGCATTGATAAGGCTGAAGCTCGTAAGAAGAACATGTGCTTCAAGTGCAATGGCGAGGGTCACCTTGCACGAGATTGCGTCAAATAACCAGCTTCTACCTCAGGTAATATATCTCGAAGTAATGAGATGGATGTATTTTGTCCTTAGTTCTATAGTCTTTGGACCTCATGACCTTAATTTCATTAAAAGTAAAGAAATTGAACAAGGTAACCGTTAAGAATAGATATCCACCATTGCAGATGGATGACCTAATAGATTATCTTGGTGGTGCTGGGTACTTTACCAAGATAGATATAAGGTCGGGATTCCATCAGATACGCATTAAGGCAGAAGATATACCAAAAATCGGATTTTGAACTCGCTTTAGTCACTACAAATTTTTGGTGTTGCCTTTTGGTTTGACCAATGCACCAGCAACTTTCCAATAGATGATGAACGATTTGTTCATGCCATATTTGGAAATATTCGTAGTCGTATTCTTAGATGATATCCTAGTGTTCAATAAGACTTTGGCGGAACATAAAGAGCATCTTAGGATTGTCTGGGACATCCTAAGAAGGGAAAAGCTCTTTGCCAAAGAGTCTATGTATGACTTTTTTTGCGAAGGAATTGTCCTACTTGGGGCATAAGATTTTCGAACGGGGAGTGAAGATTGAGGCCGATCATATCCAGAGGGTTATTGATTGGCCTATTCTCACCATAGTTCAGGAAATCAAGTCCTTCTTGGGATTTGCTTGATTGGCATTTCCCCTTACCCAGGCCTTGAAAGGCTATAAGAAGCTAAGCCGGAGGGCTAAGAGTCCACTAGTGGTGTGGACGGAGGATATGAATAATTGTTTTGAGTTGCTTAAGAAAAGTGTCACTTCGAAACCAATACTAATCATTGGCAATCCTAATAAGGCTTTTGTGGTTAGGACCGATGCTAGTGATTATGCTATTGGAGCTGTTTTCATGCAGGATGGACATCTTGTGGCTTATGAAAGCAAGAAAATCAATCCTGCTCAGTCTAGGTATTGTACCTATGAGAAGGAACTGTTTGCAATTGTTCATTCCTTGAAAATTTGGCGACATTATTTGTATGGAGCCAGATTTGAAGTTTTGACGAATCATCAGACTCTTCGATATTTTTGTGATGCTACAGATTTAAAGGGGAGGCTAGATGGGCTAAGCTGATGCAAATCTTTGACTTTTCTATACGTTACTGTAAAGGAAGTCAAAATACTATAGCGGATGCTTTGAGTCAGTTACTGGTTATTAATCAGTTGTGCTTTACTGTTATAGAATCGGAGTTGTTTCAGTCTCTTCAAGGACTATATGAGTCCGATCTGTGCAAAAAGTACAAAAAGGACCAAGAGTGCCTAATCTGATTCTCAAGAGGGATTGGATGTTAGATTTACTTGATCTATCAATCTACATAAGATTAAGATCAATCTAGATCAATTCTAGACATAAAATCCAAACAAGAACAATCATTTATTGAAGGTAAATGTACTTGCTGGTTTCACACGTGTGAAATCCTGTCAGGGTACGGACTCCAACCTGAAAATCAAGTACACATTGATAGAACCTCAAAACAATCAAAAGAAATGTAGACAAATGGAGAGAATCACTCAAAATTGCTTCCAAAACCAAGATTGGTGTCTCACATTGATTATGGCCAAATGTGGCTCTATATATACAATAAGTGGGAGCTCGTGGTACTGATCATCCCTATGATCCCACATGTGTGAAGGTGCTTTGTCATATGATGATTCATCATTCAAAACTGACACTTGGACAAAACCTTCTATGTTGAGCACTTTTGGTCCATTTTCCTTCTATATGGAGATCTACTTGGAAATCTACTTGGAAATCTTCTAGAAGTCAAAATTTGCCTACTTTAGCTTATTCCACACATGTGAGCTGTCCTCTACACATGGGATATGACACCTAACCAAAGGATGTGGCTCATGCAATCAATAGATTGATGCCATGTGTCATATGTCTAGAAAACTAGTGTACATGACAAGTACACTATTTTCACACGTGGAAACAGGCTTTACACATGTGTGTTTATCTATATACAAGATTTTTGGCCTCTACCAAGCTTATTTTTGCATTTTTCACACGATCCTTTTTTTGGAAAGTATTGGCAACAAGTAATTCCGGGGGTCGATTCAGGTTTGCAAGATTCCTCGAATCAGGGAAAGACTGAAACGGATTCCCTAATTTGAAACAAGATTTTGTTTCGTAAAGGAAAGGTGTGTGTACCGGAGAATGACACTGTAAGGGCCCAAATCTTGCATGAGTGTCATGATAGTCCATGCGCAGGACATCCGGGTACCTTGAACCATATCACTTTATTGGTCTAGGACCAAAGTATCCTTGCACAACTTGGGCAATGGGAACTAGAAGGAGGGTGCCCTTCTAAAGCGTCCATTGAGTTCCCAACTTCCACAAGCAAGGCATTCAAAGAGTCATAGGTTATGGAAGGAGTCTCTTGACATTCCATAAGCCTATGGAGGCTCTTGGAGATTCTTTAACTTCCCTAGCTTCTCTCTCTCATTGGATGGGCATGGAACTCCATAGTGCATTGGAGGGGTCCATGGTCCATCTATATGAGGGTAGTAGGGCGCCCATTGGGAGGGAGAGATCTCTCTTGTTTGCTTTGCTTATGCTCTAGTGTTGCTACTAGTGTGTAAAGTGCTTTCTTGTGGTAGTATGCTTGAGATTTGGATCTTGCTTATGGTATGGGACATAAGTAGGGTTTGGATCTTGAGAATGCTATGGAGTGTTGTGGTATGCTTTGTTTATGGTTAGCAAGGGGGTGCTAGATAGGTCTTGCTTGGAGCTTGGATCTAGCTATGCATGGTCGGGTGGTGATTACTTGAGGCCAGATTGTTATCTATCTTTGTGTTTAAAGAGTAGGGACACAAGTGGAGGAGAGATCCTTGGAGGCTTGCAGATCCTTACTTGCAGGTGGAGGCATCCTAGCTTGGAGTTGGGGAGCAGTTTGAAGCTTGCAGGTTGCTTGGAGGACATTTGGAGATTCTACCTTGGATTTGGAGGACTTCCTCACCTTTACTTGTAAAAGTACTTCTAATGAGGATCTAGATTCTTGTGATTCTCTCATGATGTGTTCTTCAAGTCTAATGTCAAGTAGAAGTGACAAGGATTCACAGTGGATAGATAGTGGATCTAGTTCACACATGACTAGTCACAAGGAGTTCTTTACTTCTTTGATCTCTTATGTTGGAACCAAGAAAGTGGTTCACATGCCAAATGGTGGTGAGTGTATGATCAAAGGTATTGGCTCAATTCCTATTTGCCTTTCTACTAATAGGAATGCAAGGCTTGATGGTGTTCTTTACATTCCTTCACTTTCAAGGAATTTGCTAAGTGTTGGTCAAATGATAAATAAAGGGTACAAGACAAAGTTTGTTGGGGATGTTTGCTTCATTACTAAGGGAGATGTCTAGACAAGGTAGACTTTACAAGCTTGATGCATTTGTTATGTCTAACAAGAGGAATGAAATGGATGCTGGTGGTTCTCTCAACTTTCAAAAGTCAATTCCTATCATCAATAAGATTGGTAGATCTTATGCAAAGTCTAAAGAGCTTCCTTATGCTAGATCTAGGTTGAGATCTAATGAGCTTCTTGGAGATAGTTATTGTTGTGCTAACTTGGCAACTTTTGGTGAATCTATGATCAATGTTTTGGATCCATTGGATCTTGAAGATGGACTAGTGCTATCTACTAGTCAAATGGAGTCATGTGGTGCTAAATTAGTATCATGTTTGAACTCTTCTACTCATAGATTTCCAAGTCTTGGTGGCTCTTCAATGGAACTACATGGCAAGTGCAAAAATGAAAAAGGTAAGAAGAGAGCTAACTTCATCAATGGAGGTGATGAAAACTCTTCTTTGGAAATGGTTGTTGCTAATGACTTATTTACTCATTTGGAAAGAGATGGTGCTTTGAGCATGATTGAAGAAAAAGTTTCTTTTGTATCTTTATGTGATGAGTCCAAGAAAGTCATTTGTGAAACAAGTGATGTCACATGTATTCATAAAGAAAGTAGATCAAAAGGTTCTATCGTGAGACTTGGTGAGGAAGATCTCAAGTCAAAAGGGAGAGATGAATGTGAAGTGTTCAAAGTAGGATGTACTTTGAATGATGCTTTTGTGAATGATAGTGAGGGTTCATTATCATTACCTATATCATTGATTAGAAGTCCAGGTTTGACAAGAAAAGTACTTCAATCATTCTTATGTTGAAGGAACTATGTATTCTTTTCATGGCTTCTAATGTTCGAGATTCTTCCATTTCTTATGATGCAACTATCAAGAGGGAGATTGCTAACTTTTGTGGTGTGATCATTAAGAGGGAGTCTTGTGAAGGAAAGGGCAAAGGAAGAGTGACTCTTGGGAGGATCCAAGGCATGGATCTTACATTTCTTCATCAAATCAAAGGTTGCTATGATTGTGGTGGAGTGTTCATGCATGATCAAGATGGCAAAAGGTTGGATGAAGAAGACTACATGGAGCAACTCAAGTGGCAATTTCTTCAAGGCAAGGAAGATCTCATTAGTGAGCTCATTGAGGTTTGGTTTGAACTCAAATGGGCTGGTTTGATTAGGTTTGATACTCAACTTCATCTACTCTATTTCATGTTGGATATAATTGTAGAAATCCATCTTTTGGTTTATAATGGTGACATTGTTTTCACTAACTATAGTGAAAGGTTGAAATCAAGCAATGATGAGATCTTGTGGGATGTTAATCATGTGTTTGAGAGGGAGTATCTTCAGAGGTTCAGATCTAAAGATATTTATAAATGCAAAGTCCTTGATGTTCTATTGGAAGATCAAGATGTTGATCTTGAATTGCTTCATCAGCACCAAGAGGCAAGTAGCAATTAGAAGCTAGTCAAAAGCATCAAAGGGGAGCCACATGGACAAAGCATTTTGGATCTGTTTTTACAGGTTCTTGAAGGTTCAAGTAAGGTTCTTGGAGCATCAAGGAAGTGTCCTTTTACTCTACCTTACTTGTTTAACCTTGTGTATGAACATTGTCATGTAAATGTGTTGGAATTGTCAAAATTCAATGAAACTAGTTCCATAGTTTTGCATTCTTTGGATCTTGGAGATGGAATAGTTATCATTGCTAGTTTTTATAATCAAGTACATGCATTCATTCAAATATTGAAAGATATTGAAGTGGTCAATATGTTTACTTTTGAGCAAAGTTCAAGATCTAGCATCCTAGTGTTGGCAAATTGGCAAATTGTTGACAATGTAGGATCAAGGGTTGTAAGCAAATCTTGTGGAGATACTTCAAGTATTTCAAGTTCATGTTTTGCTCATTCAAATGGAGCAGAGAACACATCATTTTGGCATTCAGTCACTCAAGGGCTTTCATGGATTGGAGATCTACAAAGGCAAGGTGGTGATGGAGGTTATTCATGGAGATACATGGTGCATTCACCATGGGCATAGTGGAATGTGGAGGAGGCATGCAAACACTTGTTGTTTACTTTCACTTACAACTTGTTTGCTGCTGTTTTGCAGAGAATTTAAAGGTGGATACATGGAGGAATCCTTTCATTATGATTCTATGTTCTTTTACATGTATCATGTTCACCATTCTATGTAAAATTGATGTAAGAAATAGTGAAGCATCCTATATGGACACTATTATCTATATCAATTATGTTGTACTTCATATTGTACATAATAGAACACTTGAGAAGAGATATATTATCATGATGAAGATCATTCTTAGGTTGGAGCAAAGTAGTGTTGTAAAACTAGCAAGTTAGGTTGAAGAGGGAGTGTGAAAATTGTCAACATTTCCTAGCTAGTTTGAGGCCTAAATTGGCAATTTTTGTACATAGTTTTAGATCTAACATTTCACACGTGTGAAAGAGTCCTAGATACTTTTATTTTAGTATATTTTTCATGCTGAAGAGGTCTCAAACTTCAGGACCTTCGAAATGACACCAAAATCATGTTATTTGGACATATAGGCCAAAATTGGCTATTTTAGGCTACTGGTGCCCTACATCTAGGTCCTAAGTTCTAGAGAGAGGAGAGAGAGTCATCTCTCTCACCTATATTAGGCTGAAATTCGTGGAGAACAGGTTGGAGAAACTTATTGTATTGTTGAGGGAGATCACTAGATTATTGTCATAGTTTCTACCTCCAATGAGAGCATTGCTTTGTGTATTGTCTTCAAGCTTTTGTGTATGATCTTAAGAGGTTTCCAAAAGTGGTAGGCTATTGTTGAAGTTGAATGTTTGTGCAAACAATCAACTAGAGCAGAAGAAGGATCAACAACGAACTCTTCGAGTTCCACCTACTTCAAACTCAAAGTCTTCGAGTTCGAGGTCCACGTCATCCACATTGCCCGTCCGACGCAGACCACGTCACAGTTCACTTTAGTACTTTTTAGTAAGTGCGCTGTTTCACACTCGTTGCCCACACAATCATTGTAGCTGTTTCATGTGTATATACATAATGACAATTCACGAGCATAGGGGAATGATGAGATGTTGAAAGTGGAGAAGAGTGAATCAGAGTTCTTGTGCGAACTCCATTGTGTCTTAACTATCTGATTCCATAGAATCATAAATACATGAGAGAGTGAAAGCCATTCAAGGAATAGAGATAGTTATTTAATCTGTAGCTAGCTAAGTAAGATCACTGCACACAGTGCACCATTACTTTGAACCATTCTTGGACACAGTGGAATAGCACAAAGACTGACTAGTGAGAATATCCAAATGCATAGTCTAAAAGCCATAAAACATCTTAACATAGATTCAACGTGAAATGTTTTGAGTCTTGAGTCATACATGGCCTTCAGTTTGTTTTGAGTCAATCACAAATGAGAGACAAAAACTTAACGTTCTTGAAACCGTGGAACACAAACTTGAAAACACATGTCATGTACCAACGTAAATCTCCAAAATTTTAGCCACGTCTTCATTGTCTCTGCCGTCATGCATGAATACATTCACACAGGAAAGACACGACCTAACTTGAAAATACACGTCGTAAAGTAAGTCTCCAAATTTCAAGGCAGTTCTTAGATGCTGAGAGACAAGACCTAACTTGAAAATACACGTCATAAAGTAAGTCTCCAAATTTTAAGGCACTTCTTTAATGTTGACATTAACACAAGCGTCCATGACTGCATGCATGAATACACTCACACGAGAGACTAAAACTTTGGTTCTATAAATTTGAAGTCACACAAGAGAGAACCTTAATTTTCATGAAACATTGATGCACAAACTTGAAGACACATGTCATGTACCAAAGTAAGTTTCCAAATTTCTAGGCACTTCTTCATTTGTTGACATTATTTCCTTGACCAACCTAAACATGGTCATGCCTTTGAAAGGCCAAGCCTAAAATACACCTATCTACTTGACTCCCACACCCTTCCCCAACAAAGAAGAGATTGCTCTATCTAAATTTCAAAGTGACATGTTTTGAGTTTAAACTTAGCCATGAGCTTTAGTTTCATGAATGAATATAAAGTCATGCACTCTTGTTTTGAGCTTTATTTTCGTGCATGTGTTTGGAGTCACACATGAGAGACTATATTTCATTTTCGAAATAATAGTGAGATCCAAACTTGAAAGCATCTATGGTATGCCAAACAAGTCTCCAAAATTTTAGGCACCTCTTTCTATGTTGACATTCTCATTATTCCTTGACCAATTTGAGCACTTAGCGAAAAGGACTCCTAGTGTCAAATATATTCCTTGAACCCCCCACCCCCACCCCCACCACGTTGTTCTTTTCGAATTTCAAGATGAAGTGCTCATAAGTTTATGTGTTGGTGTTGCATGAGCTAGATTGTAACTTTCAACCTTCCATTTCAATTATTGTACAAACTCTTGGCTCTTACAAAATGAACTAGAACCTTTTTCACAATATCAAATTCAATTCACTTCATAATCTGTTTTATTAAGGAGGTTAAGGAATCCCAACATTGGAGATATTGTACAATTTTGAACCAGTTCAAAAAAATATGTTTCACTCAACATAGAACTTTTACAAAAGAAAATAATTGTCATTTTTTGAGAACTAGATTTTGAGAAAAAAAAAATTGCTAGTTTCATTCTCAAATTATATACCATAAAAAAACACTTGTCCCATGCTTACCCAAAATTCTATACAAATAGCACAATCCTACTTAAGTTCCAACATAAGGCTGTGAATAAGGGTAAGAGCACATCCCCATCCATGCCTTAGATATTGTCATTGCTTCCATAGCAAACTTGTCCCCATTAGCTTTTTATAAGCCTTCTTGCAACCAAGAAAAAAAGTTTTCGTTAAACATCAACTCTCTTTCACCTCACCCATTGGAGGCCCGTGCTCGATTGAATGATCAGGAAAAACACATCCGTATGGTTCTGAATTATGTGGCTCCCATGGGGACCTACTCTAATGATAATTATGGCTCGAAGGCCTAAGGGTGGACTTAGTTGGAAACCAAAGTGTAAGGGCTAAGAGGATGTCCGTGGCTTGAATATTATAAGCACATGAATTCTATCTTGATTTTCCAAAGCACTCCCCATCCCCAAAAAGTAGGCTTTTCTATGCACCGACTATAGGGAGCTATTCAACTCACCCTCTACATCCCCAAAAATCGGGCTTTTGTTTACTGTAGACTTTAGAGGACTGTTCTACCCACCCTATACATGCCTGCACAAGAGAACCTTGCTTGCAAGTTTTTTCCCAATGAATCTCCATTGCATGGGACAGTAAGTGTCATAAAGGGTCCCTACGAGTTTCCGGGTATGGACGATGGGAACCTGCTCTAAGATCTTTAACTTTTTAAGATTATCGAGCTTGATTCTACGCACACTCTAGTCTGTAGCCACATTGTAGGTTTGCAAAATCAGTTAAATGTCAATGTTCCAAGTCAATTAAGTAGTAATGCACTATGTTTTAATATATTCGAGAGAAAAAAAAAAGTACGAATATAATTAATTACAAATATTTTTCTAGAATAAGAAAAAATATATGTGGCTGGCTGGCTCCATAACCCAAAAACATGTCCCTCTCCACAAAATTGTGTATAAACGCCATCTTTAATCACAATATTAGGAAAAAAAAAAAGCAAATTCAAATTTAAATTTAAAACCAAAATAAATTTTAAGGTTTACTAAAAAAACTTAAATATGTTAATATAATAGCTTTAGGACGTAGTTTAAGAACGCAGTTAAGAGATAAACTAAGTTTAGAGTGTGTTAATTAATTTTAAGACAGGATTAGTCTTAAGCTTTTGAGGTTATGCCACCTTTTTGAAAAGGGCGCGCCCGTCGCCCTCGCTCACGGCTACCTGTAGGTTGGTGGCAAGTGGGCCCCTTTGATGGGGCCACCCGATTCAATCGGGTGGCAATGGCCATATCAGACAATTTATAGATGAAAGAGTTCATTGCTATCGCTCGGATCCTGCCACGTGTACGAGATTATTGGTCAAATATTTTTTCGGTGACAGGTTGGACACGTGGCATAAATCCAAGTGGTCTTGCTTTAGATACTCCGTGCCACCAGCGTCCAGATATCCCTCTCTTTACAGATAAAGAGTTCATAGCCATCGCTATACACACTACAGATCTGCGACTGCTGCTGCTGCTGCTGCCTCTTCTTCGTCATCGTAACGATCCAGTGTCTATTCTGCGAGTTTAGCTGCGGATCTGCTTCTTCTGGCACATTTTCTTCACTGTTTGGCTTGCTCTGTTGCAATATTTGTGCTGTTTTTTACAATATTCTTCTCATGTTTCGACTTTTTTTGGCAATATTTTGTTCATGAGCCATAAGCCGTTGTTACGCAAGCTGCCTGAATCCCCCCCCTGTCGTTCTAGCTTAGATATTAGTTGCTGCTTGTGACAGAACAACTTTGAGACAGCAGACATCTTTATTGGTGCTGTTTTTGCATTATTTTGTTTATGAGCCATTATGTGTAGATAATGGTTGCGATCCACAGGTGACGGACCAGTCACAAGGTATCAGTATGTATGTGTTGACAATGGTTGTGATCCACAGGTGGCAGAACTGGGTCAAGTCATCTGAAATGTCTTTCAGCAAACATGAACAGAGTTTCGATTTTGATAGCTAATCAGTTTGCAGTGTCTCATTTTCGTCTGAAATACTGCGAAAGAAGCCGGAGTTAGACTAAATATGACTGGGCTTAGAAGTAATGAGTATGCTGAAAGTGGATTTGGTTGGGTCTTCCCTGTAAGGTTCTGGTTTGCCTGCGGGATCTTCAAGGCAAGAAGAGAAGCTGATGAGTCACAAACTGATATGAACTACGCAGGAGGTTACTCACGGCCTCCCCTGTGGAAGCGGCTTCTGAGGAAGCTGAAAGCGGAGAGCAAGCACGTTCATGTGGCTTGCTGCCACTGGTGTCCTCATGAAACCATTTCTCATCAATATACTGCTCTGAGCTACCAAAAGAATTTTGACCAAGGGCATTCACATCACCACAGCCTGCAAGTCTTTGCCAGAAATGCCTCGCTTGTACGAGAGAACACGAATACAAGCGCTGACTCTGAAGATTTTTGGAAGGATGTTCAATACAGCATGACTGAACACGGATCGAGAACTGCGACTCCGATATATCTTACAGAGGGAGACAGCACTCCTCTGTGGCAGAGGGACCGATCGGATCCCACCAAGAAGAAGGTCTGCTTTGCAGAATAAAGATACGGTGATTTCTCCACTCCGTCATCCGATCAAGGAGATTACTTACAATTGTCCTTCGTGAAGAAGGTGATTTGCAAGTCTTCGTAATAGGATACATATATATATACTTCTCATATTAGGTGCCACTATGGCATCAAACTACAGACTTAGTCGAAGAGATCTAGTTAAATCAACACGTTTTCCTTCTTGAAGATTTAAATCTTAAGCTCTGTTATCTTCTTCTTTGCAGCAAGTTGCAAAGAGTTTGCAAACGAAAAAAATTTGTGAAGAGCTTGTGGACATTTATTGTTGAGAAGGTGTGCATACGCGCTAGATATCTGATTTATCAAAAGTTAAGCTTTAAAGATCATAAAAAATGCATTTTACATTGTACTCATTTTCTGATCTATCAAATAGAGAATGGATCTTATATTGTACTCATTACTTTGATTTTTGGTCTGTATCGATGTAAATTCTGGAGTATCAATCCTTCGAGCATCTAGAAACTGAAACTTATTATATTGTATGCTTTCATTCATTTTCTTCAATTATTTATGTCAATACGGCTGTGGTTTACTATTGCTGTCAATCCAGATTTTAGTGAGCAAGTTTGAGGCAAAACTTGTCTTCAGAACATGATTTCAAGCACTTGTTGGTTTGCCATAAAATGCAATAATCAAGAGCAGGAAAATGACTCCTAGGTTTCTTTTCCTGTGCATACAATTTGAACGAACAATTTTCGAGGCAAAGCTGATCATCGCGATCTGTTTTCAAACACTCCATGGCTCTACAATAAAATACAAGATCCAAGAGGATGAATATGTTTTCAAACACTTGTACGGTTTTACGATAACATACCAGATCCAAGAGCATGAAAACGATAAGTATATTTCTTTGATTGTTCATTGGGGCTTGAATAATCAGTGTTTAAGGCAAAAGCATCTAGTTGGCCTGTTATGGCGCAACTGTACTCATTATTAATTAGGTGGCGGGTTGGTTTGAATTTCCTTTTCTCCTCTCCTTGAGCCTTGAGATTAGGAGCTGGACTCCAAACCGTTGCACAACCGAGGGATAACTGTAGTTGATTTACATGCTATTGCCTGATTTATTATATCATAAATCACCACAAGTCTCTCATAATCTAGCAATCGTTTTCTGTTTAAAAACAGGTCAATGAAAGTGCTTAAAAACTTTTTGTAGAGGTAGTTTTGCCTCAAACTTACTAGAATTCAAATCTACAGCAGAATGAACTAGAATTAAATATTCAGATCAAGGTGTTTGATATATAGGATACAATTTCCACATTCCTCAAGGATAGATCTTTAAGAAAAGAGACTTATAGCATGAGTTCACACCAGCTCAAAGAGTAAGGTCAACGCATCTTTTACAAATTAATGATCAATTTGTGGAGGGTTTTGAACGAGTCATTGCATGAGAGTAGAGCAAGTAGTAGAAAGAGAAGTAGTAATATGATTGCACTATTCATGAATAGTACAAAAGTGGTGTTGAAGACATCTCTTGGAATAAAGTTTTAGATTGATGCCTGGGTGGCACCCAATAGAAGAAGTGTGTTGTACTATGAATAGTGACCAACAGCCTTGTTTTCGTGAAGGACAATCATTACTACTTGAGAGCACCCAAAAAAAAAACTAGTTTACTCTGTTGTCCATTTGACTTGAGCTAGCAACTCTCGAGTCTTGAGGCAAAAGTTTGTTTTCTATATAGCATTTTCTAATTTGCTAGTTATGGCTCAACTATTAGTTATTATTTTTTATTGTGGTATTTCTTACATAAATCATCATTCTAGGACATCATTTTGATATTGCTTAGTATAAGATTCTCTTAAAATCTTATCAAGTGTTATTTTAACGAGAGCTCTTATTCCAAGTCACAAATCAATGGGAATTTTTCATCACTTTTTTCAATTTGTAAATAAAGAGAGACATAATTTCCCACTAGAGCAAGTAGTCAAGTGATATTCTATATTAATTCCATTTTTTATTGGATCTACAATCAATCCACAAGAGGTGTTGGATGCCAATTAGATTGATTAATGACATTTCTAATGACTAGATCTAGATCTAGATCAAATATTGCATCTAATAAGCAAGAACAACTTGATTAGTGATCAATATGACTCAAGAGCGGCCTCACACATGTGAAATACTATCAGTGTACAAACAGTGAGCAGACGTTACAGTACATTACTCATTGATGGCATTTCAATGCAAGAAATCACAACACAAATAGTGAAAAAACAAGGATATGCCTCAAAATGAAGATCTCTTATCAAATCTCATATTCACAATGATGATGTACTTATAGATCAGGTACTTTTTGATCTTGTATGTTGCCTCAACAGGTTTGGCATGTGTGGGGAATGCCACATCATCCTAGATCAACCAATAAATGCAAGATAGGCCCCCACCTCTTTGAATCCTAACTTGGTGCCATTGTCTCACCATGATTTTGCTTGATTTGATAGAAATCACCTAACTTATAGGAACTTGCAAGATCAACTCCTACTGATTTTTTCCAGATATGTACACATGTGGGAACAACCTCTCACATGTGGGAACCATGTCTCATTCACATGGGAATGCTAGATCTATCAATGAAATGGTGCCACATGGCAATTTTCTACTTGACTAGCTTCCAACTGGTTCATACTTGAGTTAGTCAAGACAAATTCAATCTAACTAAAACTAGATGCATTTATGACTACCATCCACACGTGGGAACAGGCTCCACACATGTGGGATCAAGTTATGTACAAATCAAGTTGAAACAAATAGCTAGAATTTGACAATTTTAACACTCCTCAAAATCTAGCTTGGCAAATCTAGTGTACATCTATCTACAACACCAAGTGCATATCTCAACTTCACAAATGAATCCTTTGGCAATGGTTTAGTCAAGATATAAGCAACACACTCGGATGATGAAACATGAAAAAGCTTGATCTCCTTAGCTTGCACCTTCTCCCTTACAAAGTGGTGTGCAATCTTGACATGCTTGGTTCGAGCATGGAAGATAGGATTGGTAGCAAGTTGTTGTGATGCTTGATTATCACAATAAATGCATGGAGTCTCCTCGACCTTGATCACATGAAGCTCTTCCAAAAGTCTTTTAAGCCATAGAACTTTCGTGGTTGTTGATGTCAATGCTTTGTACTCGGCTTCACAAGAGGATAGAGAGATAGTATCTTGCTTTTTTGAAAGCCAAGATATAACTCCTCCACATAGGAATGTAGCAAAGGCATTTATTCATTTTCTATCCATCTTATCACCTGCAAAATCTGAATCCGAGTATGCTCTCAAGTACAAATTAGTCCCTTGATAGACAATGCCAAAATTCTTAGTAGATGAGATGTATCTGAGCACTCTTTTTGCTCTTTTCCAATGACATACTAAAGGACCTTGCATATATTGACTCAAGTTGCTAACACTGAATTTTAGATCTGGTCTAGTGATTGTCAAATAGATCAAGGAGCCAATAAGCTTTGTAACATCTTTGAGTACATAATGCCAAAGTAGGCTAAGCTTAGCAATAAAATAAAAGCTAAGCCCAAATGAAATAAAGAAAAATGAGGTGAAATTTTTTTCTTATATGTGCTTTGAAAGACAATGCTAAGTATTTCACATAATCACTAGAATTTCAAGAAAGTGAGACTCGAAGAAATACAGTTACAAGAATTCTTGAGTTCAAAAGGACCCTAAAAGAAATGCCATGTAGGATGACAAAATTTGTCAATGTAAATTACACAAATAAAGTCTTTTCATGCTCTCATCATTCTTGACACTATCCATACGAATTTCAATGACTGACCATTTTGTGTATAGTATAGTCTACAGTTTATTAAAAAATAGCATAATTTTTAACCGCAACTTTGATTGCGACATTTTTTTGTGCCATTAGAAAGCACTCAATGAGAGCTTTCCAATTAGACCCTAGATGACTAAGTTTCGAGCTATGATTTAAAAATTACAATCGAGCAAAATTTTTGACCATTTTGTGTATGGTATATAATTTATTATTCATTACAAATAGCATAACTTTTTAATCGTAGTTTCGATAGAGATGTTTTTGGTGCCATTAGAAAGTGCTCAATGATAGTTTTTCAATGACATTCTAGATGACCTAGTTTGAGCCATGAATCAAAAGTTACAATTGATCAAAGTTTTTGGCCATTTTGTGTATGGTATACAATTTGTGATTCATTGAAATTAGCATAGTCTTTTAACCATAGCTCTGATCAAGATGCTTTTTGTGCCATTAGGAAGCGCTCGACAAGAGCTTTCCAATGACACATACATGACCTAGTTTTCACTTACAAATTAAAAGTTAGAGCCACCAAAAGTTTCCATCAAGTCAAAAAAATTTTGGGCCTAATATCGGATTTGTGCAACTCTAGATCCGATAAGCTTCTAGTCCAATATTAGCCCAAATTTTCTTTTTAAGTTGACGAAAAATTATGACCAGTTGTAACTTCTAAAATTGTAAATCAAAACTAGGGATGTAGGATGTCTTTGAACAGCTCTTGTCAATTACTTTCTAATGGCACAAAAAGCGTCTCTTTGATCAACTGTAACTTTTGAATCGTGGCTTCAAATTAGGTCATCTAGGATGTCACTGAAAAGTAATCATTGAGTGCTTTTTAATGGCACCAAAAATGTCTCAATCAAAACTACGGTTAAAAACTTATGCTACTTTTAATGATCATAGATTATATATCATACACAAAATGGCTTGTTACAGGTTGTTCAACGCCATATTACAATCTATTTAAAAGAAATATTTTTTCTCAAATTTGGAAAATTACGTTATGTAAATTTCAAATAAAAGTATTTTGATTGGGCTACATGTGAGAAAAATTTTGAAAAAAAAAATAAACATCATCTTTTTAGAAGGCTTTTTTGTACTTAAGAACTTTGGTAATTGATTGATGACCATGGCATCTCTTCAATTCTCAAAGTAAAGTATGACAAATTTTATTTTGATAGTTTTTTCTTGAATTGTTATACTTAAACAAATCATGCATTTTGACACTCAATATTCTGAGACCTAACATAGCCATAATTATTTCTTCAATTATATTTTCATGTGGCTTTAGGCTTTTTTAGCTGAAAACGAGAGCTATATCTATTACACAAAGTTTCTCTCATCAAATCGCTATTGGCTATTTCCATTTTTCACATGTATGTTGAACTTTTTTGTTGATACGTATGTATGTTGTCTGCACGTGAATTAAATCATAAAGGAATTAGAGGAAGCAGTGAGAAGATGATCATATGCAAGCTATTAAAGATACCCATGATAATCAAAAAGTGTTTTCACTCACTATTCAAATGCCATTTTGTACTTCATCAGCTCATATTGCACTTGCTATTGTACGCAAGGGTTCCAAACGTGAGATCGTGTTAGATTGCTCACTAAGGATAGAGTCATTAGTAAGAGTGCGGTTTTTTTAAGCAAAGTTCAATGAAATGCTTCACAATAGGTTCTTGTCAAATACTCATGTTCGAATCCTTGCGTATGCATTCCATGATGATGTTGTGTATTTGCCCATTCCGATCAAGAATGCTAACATGTATAGTCTTCATGATGTAGTGAAGAATTACATTGCTTGGACCATTGATAGGTTGATAAGTTATGAATTGTTAAGTTATTGTTCTATGTACAACTATGTCATTAGATTTTCTAGATGAATGTGATAAACTTTCAGCTGTTGCTATTGTGTGTGTGTGTGTGTGTGTGCGCGCGCGTGCACGCGCTGTGCGCGTTTGAGTGATATACTTTTAGCTAAGATATGGTGCTTTTTTTGTACATAGAGAAAAATTTGTGGGCTTCCAAAATGACGCGACAAATCCAATCACACAAGAGAATCCATTGAAGAGTGTAGTTCATAAACATCATGACATTATCCCAAGCCATGTGTATGAGGTGTGAAGTGACTTTAATATATTTATTTTGGTAATACATGTAAAAAAAAATTATCTTCTCTAATTTTTTGCTGTAGAGCACAATGATTGTGGAAGAAGGTAGAAGTAGTTTTGTGAAAAGGAAGAAGACTCCAAAAGGAGCTACAAAACAAAAGAATGTAAAAAGCTAGGTTAACTCATAGACTATGTCACAATATGCTTTTTAAATGATTTATTTGTTCCTTGTATATGCAACTATTGACTATATAATATCCATTGCTTGTAGACTTCATATATTGTTGTTGAAGATGACACTGGTGAACAAGAAAGATAATGAAGCACTTGGCCACTTTGTTTCCTACGACAAGAAACTTTAATTTGACCTACTTCAGGTTGTCATAGATTGAGTAAAAGTAAATATTACACCTACAGCTCCATGTATTATCTTGCTTAGGCATCAAAATTGTATTTATACTTTTGTACACCATAAACATGTATATTACCAATCCATATTGAACTGATTTTGAAACATTCGGCATGTATCTGACTCAACATGTAGTAATGTAAAGAGAAATCAACTTTTTTTAATGTAAACTACCTAATTTAACTGAAAAATCACTTTTCAACTGATTCTTACCAAAACTGTATCCATGCATGAAATTTAACAGAACAATCTACTATAACACTTTGTATGACGTACCCACATATGCAAAGTGACTCAAAAAAGTCTTTTTCACAATGGATACACATTGGTGTTTCATTCCCTAACATGCAATCAGAACATTTTGTAAATTTTGAACTAAAACTGTAAAAAATGGAAAAAGTCATCTATGTTGAGTCTAGGGGTTTGATAAAAAAAATTTGTATCCATTTATGCGTAAGTAGGTGATAGGGCCAATTTTGGCTTAGGAGGCAACTCGAGCAAGTACACTTGTAATTCCATGATTAGGCCAAAAGTAACTTGTGATGTGGCTCAAGCTAGTTAGGCTTGCTACTAGTGTCATAATTAGGTTGGATGTGTGACTCATTACTATGTGTTGGGATGAGATCTAGTGACCAATCAAAAGTGAGATTTCTATCAATTTGGTCCAATCAAGCTTGAGGTTTTATAAGTCACTCAGCCAATCAAATCTAGAGGAGGAGAAAAAGGGGTCCAATGAAATCAAGCACCCTCTACCTCGAGTTCCTATTAGGCATAGTAAGTTCATTTTGTATTGTTGGCAGATCCCCTGTTCTAGAAGATCTGTTAACGGTTCTTTGCTTCTTGTTATTTATTTTGTCTGTTAGCAGAGGCTGTGGGCCAGTTTATCTTGCTTGTTTTAGGCCCAAATCAGATAAAATGGACTGGTATCATTGTAGTATATTGTCCTGCCTGTCAGAGGACAACTCAGGGGCGTCTCTCTTAAACTGAAATCACATGCTTTCAAACCAAACATGCAGATCATGCATTCAACCAAGAAATCAACATATAGAGTGGTTGAAATGCCATGAAATCCTACTTTAATGCTGCAAAACGAACTAGATCAGATCCTAAACTATACTACATTAATCCACAAACAAGAAATCAAGAAAATAGAGACTAAACTAGACAACATTTTGATAGTCCAAGGATCAAAAAACACTCATTTCTTGATTTTTGGATAGCCCAAGAACATTAAGAACTGGATTGTAAAAGGATATGCAAGATTTACACCACAAAACAATCCTATTTAGTTTACCTGAATGTTGAAACCTACATTAATCTACAAGAAAACAAGAAATTTAATCCACCACTAAGATCCACAACCACACACAAAGGAAATGGAAGGACAAGATCATTAATGCATCACTCAAGAAACAAGAATGACCAAGGAGCTCAAGAATGCATCAAAAACTCATGGAAGATAATCTCATTTCAGCATGGAGTAGATACATTTACAAAAAACTCTCTTCTACAAAAAGGGAGTCTCTTAAATAAGCAAGAGAGCTCCTCAAGTGGCATCCTAGTGGCATTTCCACATTTCACAAATTACAAGTGGAATAATGCTCTCCACTCAGCCTTGCAGTTTGACAGCCGTATTGACCGTCAAGAGCCATTTTGGCCATAAAATACAAGCATCTTAGAAATTTGGCCGTCATAGTAGACAGGCACATACAATTCAAAAACGTCATTTTGAAATGTGCCTTTGTTATTTTACTTGTATAAATTCACAATAAATATATTATACACACTTGACGCCTCATCTTTGAAATTCGTACCCATCTCTAAACTATCAATGTCATTTCAGATTTGAAGGTCAAATGGTTTTTTAAACCATCAATCAAAAAAAGGATGACAGGCAGTCTAGACCGTAAAATTGCAAGGCTGTCTCCACTAGAGGTCACCATCAAAAGGTGGCTCACTCTACTTTCTTTAAGAGGGGTCTACTTGCATTTCTTACTTTGCCTAGAAATACTAGTTCCTACATGGTCATTCCATCTTTCAGGATTCATCATGAGGCTTACACAGTTCTTGCCTGTCATTCTTAACTAGTACTTCTCGGCTCTCATACTCGGCTCTCAGTCTTTATTCGTCTCGTCTTCTCACAGACCTCCTCGGTCTAAGGTGAGAGGTGCTCTTGGGTAGCTCTGGCCGAGTATCTTGAGGATTTGTCAGAATCAGCCAACATCATCCCACCGCTAATGTGTTGCAAGACCCACTGCAACTCATATTGAATGATGTCGCTCCGCTTCCACATTGGCATCTTCGATCTCACTTGGAAGAGCCAATATCCTCATTCGCTTGCATAAAACCAAGTGCTTATTGTTGCCGGCCTTTATCAAAAAACTGCTTTCGCAACTTGCCGCAATTTAACCAGAATGTCTTATTGCTGCAAGTGGTTGACATTTTCAAAATTGGAAAACTCCCAACAGCTTCACAATTGCATGCCTGAGTGGATCCCACGTGTTTTTTTTTCTTTTGTCACTTGTATCTATCATTGACGATTTCATCTTTGGTTTCTTGGCATGTACTAACTTCTGAGAGGTCTATCCTCTATTTTGCTTCTAGGTGTTTCCTCAATTCTTCTCCTAGTTGAAGTTCCAGTCTTGTTGATGCTCTTTCCTGATAGGTTGCACAAATCTTGGTTATCAGTCTTCAAGGGAATGGACTCATCGACAAGTTCGTGGTAGAAACAGATTGGACAGATGGGTTGGTGATGGTAGAGAAACTGCATGATGAAGGCTTGGTGGAAGGGTGAAGGGACTGATAGTTCTACAGATGTAGCCTTGGACCCTTGCAATGTCGAGCTTTGACCACCACTTGCTGGGTGAGAAGCTCGTTTTATTCTGCAAGTCCATGGTTGTCTTCATCTTTATTTTCTGTAGCTCTTTCTTCCTTTGATCCATTAGCTTTGGATCTCTTCGGGCTTTATAGGAGGGAATTCAACTATCATTGCTCCAGACAGTTTCTTTTGATCAAGATTGTCTGACTCATTTGTTGCTTAAGTTTCGTCCTTTTCTCCTCAGCTTCTTGGATTTTTCTCTTTATTTCTTCTAGTTGTTTCGTCTGCTTCTTAGATGTTCTATTCTGGCTGACCAACCAATGTAAGTGGTAGTTGGTCTCCGCAAAACACTTGCAATGATCTTTTAGCCGCCTCGGTAAGACTATCAGGATTTGAAAAAACTGAGGATTTCTCAGATGAACAGTGGTTTGATGGAAAATAGAGAAATGGAAGGAAGGGTGGTGGCAGTGGTGACAACAGTAGATGGTGTGGGCGATAGGCATGAGAATGGATGCAGATGTATGGCAAGAGGCTGGTTGAAAAAGGAGCCTGATTTTCCAATGCATGTGCTTCCATCTTCTGAAGGATCTTCGTTAGTACCTACAAAAAGAAAAATAGATTATTATTTTAAACAATAATCTATGCTAAGTATATAAAATATAAAAATTAATACAAATAAAGTTAAGTTTTTAGAAAGTTAAAAACGTACCAAACAACATTTTCAATCCCAGCATTGCAAAAAGTTAAAAGAGCTTTTTGCACTGAAGCCGACTGTCAAACTTGAATGGAATATTATAGCTCTCCAAATAGGAGAAGTTGTGATTTCAAGAAATCCTTCCATTACACTATGAATTTCAGTAAATTTAAATGGAGAATCATCATTTCTTAAAAAGAGTGTAGAGTCTTTTCTTAAAAAAATTTGAAATCTCCCTACAATCTCCTTCTTTCACAGCGTAAAAACACGATTGATCATCGACATATTTCGGGAGGTATGTCTTTGTTGGATCCGCCTCGACAACAGTCTCACCCCATGCCAATCTTTCTCTGTCTCTTTTTTCAGCCTTTGCTTTTAAAATATGTTGTTTAAATTGCTCTAGAAGGATTTTGTTTTTTTTTTTTTGTCTTCAACAGACTTAAAGAAATGAGAATACAACTATGCTTAGCATAGGATGTACAAAACAAATAACTAAAAAATTATGATATTAAACATGCTAGAATAAAAAGTACAACTATGTTTAACATAGGATGAACATAATAAATAATTCATAGATTAAATCTATGATAAGCTTGAGAACCTAGCCTAGAGAATACATTTATTATGCTTAACATAAGATATAAATGTTTAAAATAAAAAAATAATATATTTTTATGTTAAACATGAGTGAAGTGAATAATATCAAAAAAGGAGTGAGGGCTTCATTTTTACTGCTCAAAGGATAAAGCCTTTGGCACTCCGCAAAATCTTCACAATTCAACCCTGTTACTAGGGCCTCTTGAGCTTTCATGAATATTTTATGCCTATGTTATAAAATAAATTAGTGATCAATATCACAAAAAAATAAAAATGATTGTAATTAATATTAAAAAATATTATTAAAAAACATAAAGAGAATATTACCTCTGAATTTTTTTTTTTCCATTTCAAGAAGGGAGAGTTGAGAAGGGAGGACATTGATTACCAGCTCGGAGAAATTTATTCCTTGCATATTTTTTCACTCAGAAATATCCATCTCTGTTGGTATGGATTTTAATGTCTGAGTGGTGGCAAGAACTTTATTTTTGAATTTTGAAGCTCCTTGAGCTGACTGGTCCTTTATTTCAAAAAAAATTTATTTATCAAAAAATTTATTCACAAGCCCACACTTGAAAAATAACATTAAAGATATACAAAATATTAAAACATTTGTATAATTCATTTATTAATTTTAAAAACTTTAAAAACAAACATTCTATGCTAAACATAGCAAAGCAATTATCTGGCCACTGTGAAATACAACCTGATAAGAATTATCATATTTTATAAGACTCTGCGTTGGATTTTTTGAATCGAATGACAAGTCTGTTCTTGGACACAAAGTGCTTTCAGCTCCAACTGGCTATGGATGGATCAATAGGGGGTCGATCACACTGGTCTATATCTAAAATCAACGTAGTATCTCTAATTTTTATTTTATTTTATGAATTTGATCTCTTATTCTAGAGATCTCAAATGAAAATTCAGAGGTTAAATAGAGGCTCCAAGCAAAACTAAAGTGGATTCTTTTATTTATTTTTACTTTTTTCAGAGAGAATTACTTTTGGTCGTTTGGCCATTGATTTGTTTCTAGCCCTTGGTTTTTTGGTTCCAGGTTCAGTATGTACAGTAGTTTGAGATCTTTGTTTTAGAGAAGGGGACTGATTCGAAGGGTGCAGATTTTTCAATAGCATCAGTGTTGGAAGGGACAGTGGAAGAAGCTATTTTTCCACGTGCCAATGCCACTCACTTTGTACTACAAGAAGACCGTTCTTCCTATCGTCTGAATTCTATGTTGAGCATAACATCTCTTCAATCTTTGTGAGGTTATGTTATGGTCAACATAAGATATTCTCTTCATTTCTTCCGAGTTCTATGCTGAGCATAGCGTGACTTCTCACTCAACATGGTTATGTTATGATGAGCATAGGATCTCCTCTTTCGCTCGCCTGCATCCTATGCTTAGCATAACATAACCACATTGAGTGAGAAGTAAAAATAATTTTTTAAAAAATAGGATTTTTGTTGGTGGGTCACACCCACCATAATCAGATTAAAAAGACTAAAATTCAAGAAGGCATTTTCTTTACCAGTGCTTCAGAGCATTGTTGAAGAATCATACATGCCAAAGCCAAATGTGTCGTTAATTAGGCACACATATGATTTTCGTGAATATATTAAGACGTCCAATGAAACAAATCATTGTGTTGCTACTATTAATGATATTAGCTTTCAACATCAGTTCAAAATCACATGTAATGAAACTGGCATCACATTGCTATGCGGCAAACAATTTTCAAGTTCAGTTTCATGGTTACCTATTGAAGGAGTACGATTTTTGTTCAATATGTCATCTGTTCAAATCAAGCTTGTTGCGTTGTCTCCCTTGAAGTCCATGCTAGAAGAACAAAAAGCACAAAGAGAACATCATGAGGTTGACCCATTTGCCTCATTAAATTTTTTGGAATCAAGTATTCCAGCAGCTTATCGATTTTTTGATGAGTTTGATCAACATTGGTGGATGGACTTTTTTGAGGAACAAAAAATCAGTTTGCTCAAGATAATGATTTCTTGGAGCTTGTGCAAGGTGAGGAACGTGAAATTTATGTGAGCTCAAAGAAGAATAGGCAAAGTGTAAAAGTTGCAAAAATGGAGTGGCGCGATGATTTGAATGAAATCCAAATTGAAAAGCCTTATTGCACTTCTAGCTTCAGAAAACACTGAAGGACATCCATTTTGGATTGCCAAAGTACTTGGTTTCATTCAAAATAGCAATAAGACAAAGGTACTACGTGTCCTTTGGTTGCGCACCACTTCAACGAATGCTTTTTCGGGATGTTGCAAGTAGATCCAAAGGTCAAGAGAAAATGATTGCCAAAGAACCAACCGAAGGTTGATGATTTGAATTTACAAGATGTAGATGTTTTGGCTTTTAATTTTGAGTTAACAATGACCAATCATCTACGAAAGTCAACTATAGCCATACTGAATGAACGACTTGGATTAATGAGACAACCATCGTCCTCAACTCGTCAACAATAGAGAAAAGTTGACTTACAAGGTTTTTATCAACATTGGATGCGGATTCTGAGGACGATATGCTAGTCAACTCTGATGAATAAGACGGGTCTTCCACCTCATCGGTTGAAAACGAGCGTGTTCAAAATATGTCAAGTTCTGAATTGAGAGGCATCAGTGAAAATGTACTTTGAAAACAAAAA